>JAQQPU010006164.1:13093-43830 GCA_029168905.1 Artemia sp. Kazakhstan ARC1039 | reverse complement strand
CATATACATAAATGCTTGATCGTTGCATTACTGCTAATTACCTGTTTTTGTAACTACCTGTTTCTCAGTTGGGTAATTAATTCGATAACAGCTCGCCTATATATATATATATATTTTTTTTGCGAATGAATATTTTAGATTGTCTGGTATTTTGTAACTTTTACGGCAAGTTTGGGTGTCTGTATTTCCGGTCATCTTTTCTTGTGATTAAATTTGGTACATTGTGGAATTCCGTATTTGACTATGTCGTTGGCATGACGTTTTTCGAATAAAATAGCCCATAAAATTGATTTCAGAAAAAGTAGAACTTATCCTGAAGGAACTCTCGGCTTATCGAACATCCAAATACATACAATCAAGCCTTTGGAGGCTCGACACACCGAAGACTCCCCGGATCGGTTGCCAAGTTGAGTATTCAAGTGCCGATCCGAATACTTCATTAAAATTAAAAATAATTTTTGAATTATCGTGGTTTGGGACTATGGATTGATAGACGACCGAACCCAGGACACGGATTTGATCCTTGTGTCCTGAGGTAAATCGCCTCACCAAGCAATCCCCTGTGATCCTTGGGCATCACCTACTCCGGGGGCTACCCGAGGTGATGTTTACCTGTCCCGGGTGAAGCTAGGATGGCTATCTACCGCACTTTCTCCTTTGACTGAATTTGTAATATATTTTTTTTTTGAAATTAGGGAAATACTATTTTTGGGGCTAGTAGAAATACAGTTATTATTAGGTTATTCACTATATTTTATCGCTAAACATTATATTCTCTAAAATGTAACCACCTTACTGTATTAAATTTTTTTTTTTTAACGAGAAAGGGATTTTTTACCTCTTTCTTTTGAGTTCAATTAATTCCCATGTTTTGTTGTTCCTTTGTTTTCCGTTTCTTCTGGTAATGGCTGTGTTTTGGGTGTTGCTTGTGGTGCAGAGACTTCCGAGGAATCTTGGCCCGTAGTTACATTCTCTTGGGCGTCAGGGTACTGGGTCCTCATAATTATGTTATTATCCGTTGGAGGATCCTGTTGAATAGTTTCCATTTGGGGTTTTATGTGGTGATGACGAGCTTGGTTTGGGACTGCAAAATATACGGGTTGTGATGGTCCTTCGTTGTAACTGTTAGCAAGGAGGTTTTCCAAATGGGTACTGAGGGGTAGGTCAATTTTAACTGTAAAATATGTTGCAACCATCTTCTCTAAGTTTGAGCAGAAATCTCTTTGTTTTTGTAGTTCTCTGGTAATTTCGGCATGGTTCTCCTTTAACTGTTTCTCTAAGCTGTCCTGTTGTAGTCTAATCATTTCTTTCTGTGCTTTTAAGTGGTCGTATTTATGTTGTAAGTCTAAGATCTTTGCTCGTTGGGGCACCAAGGCTTCTTGTACTGCCATTGTCGCGGACAGAACAGTACTGTTTCTATAATCTTGTACTTTTTTACCAATTTCCTGCATTTTATCGTATAATACTTGTAATTTTAGGATCTGGTCGGGATAATTATATCCCTCAACAAGCGTGGCGTCGCTTATTGATTCCATTTCATGCTGGATTTTGGCGGTCTTTTCTTTAACTTCCATAAACTGGGTTTCAATCAACTTATCCATTTGTTTAGTTACTAAGATCTCATTTAATCTTTTGTTCATTCTTTCTTGGGAGGCCTTCACTTCACTAAGGGATTTAAATGTGGCTTCTATCATATTCTCGATTTTGAATCTTTCTGCTACTAATTGTGCCGAGTCATCGAGAAGTTTAGATCGTATTTGAAATAGTTGATCCATATTTGTTCTGTTTGTAACGTGGTGGCACTAGGTATTTTTCTTTTTGGAGGAGGGGTTGAACAATTCTTGTTCTTCTTCTATCTTCGGGGTTCTTTATCAAGCCGGGATTTAGTTTATCTGGAAAAATTGACTATTAACTTCACCTTTTAAGGGTAGCTTTCATTGTAATGTCTTACTCATACACCCTTGTTTTAAGGTCTTTTTTTTCAAACTGCTCATTTCGATTTAATATTACTTTATAAGTTTTTGGGTACTTGATTCCTAGATATATTTCCATTTATCTGGTTTCTTACTTATTCTGCCAGATTTGGTGGTAACTTCCTGTTCACTTTCTGGCGTTTTACTCTTTTTTGACTTTCCCATAGAGATTAGGTCAAATTTCTTGTATTATTTCAAAAGGAATTTCTGGCTTTTTGCCTTAGCCTGTTTTGCGTGTGCGGTAGCCGAAGTAGGTTTTTGTTTTTGTGCGTCTTGGGGCTCATCGTCAGATTCAGTAGAACTAGCTCCTGAGGATTCATCATTAGGGCCTTCTGGGGTGGTCCTTTGTAATTTCGGAGTATCACCTGCCCTTGTTTCATATATTTCATCTTCTTTTGAGGTAGAGGGTTTATTTTCCATTTCCTCATGCTGAAGTCCTTTTTCGGGGGAGTTGAAATATTCTTGGGAACTCTGGGAGGAGTCAAATACTTTTGGAGAATGTCTCCATTGCTTGAATGCCATATCTTCTGGGGGGTGAGGTGTATTTCGTAGCAGGGTCTGTTTCCAGGAGTGAGATTCTTTGGGTTTTACTTTGGATACCGTTATGTGATGGTATTGTCCCAAATTTTCATCTTCAGGAGGTTCCTGGGTCCAAGGCAAGGTACTTTGCCTTGTTTTTATCGGATAATTTATAATGTCCATGGCTTCTCTCAAACTTTTTGTATTTCCTTTATTTGTATCCCTGGGTGGAGTCTTCCTTATTTTTGCACCCGGTGTTTTCACAGCTCTGTTTAATTCCTCCTGTAACGACAGGGGTCTTTCTATCGGGGTTGCTGGGGATACCATGTCATCAGGAAATCTTTTGGGGGGACATGGGGTTGAAATTCTATCGGGAAAAAATTGGGTATTTGGGGACAGCGTATAATCTAAATCTTCCTCCGAGCTTTCTGAAGATGAACTTTCTGGTCCTTTTGGGGTTCTTGCTGGTATGGGTATTAAGGGTTTTCTCTTAGGGATGACTAGGTTTTTCATGGCTAGAAATTCTTCAAAATCTTCTTCATCGCTAGGGTTTTCAAAGTAGTTTTGTTTGAAATTGAAGGGTTTTAATTCGGATAGCCTCGACTTAGGAAATTCGCTTTCCGCGTTTGATGAATCTGAAGATGAGGGTTTGGTTGCCCACTTAACTGGATACTTGACTTCCTTCATACGGCTAACATGTGCCTTGTATGTTCTCCCGTTATCTGGGTTTATCATTTTAAAAGTAAAATCGTTGTCATATTTTTTGATTATTCTGTAGGGTCCTGAATATTTACTGGAAAGTTTTTTGCCTTCCAGCTTAGCTTCATTTTTCAGATAGACACAGTCGCCTACCTTAAAATTTATATTCCCTTTGATTTTGGACTCGTTTCTCAACTCTTGGTTCATCTTACATTTTTCTAACTCTTGTCTAACTATTTTATAAGTTTTTCTCATCCTATTCATAAAATCTTGCTTATAGTCCTCTGTGTTATTGTAATACTGTCTTGATTCTATAATTTCTTGATAAGGTATTTTAAAATCACGTCCGAACAAAAGAAAAATGGACTTTGTTTAGTTGTTTCTGAATAAGCGGTATTAATTACATTGGTTAGGTAAGGTAGATATTGATCCCAATCGTTTCGATTGTCTTTTGTATAAATACTCAAAACATTGGAAAATATTTTGTGCCTATTTTCTATTTTTCCATTAGCTTGGGGATGGTAGGGAGAGGTTAATAACTTTTCGATTTTAAGGAAACTCATCAGATCTTTTGTTACTTTAGAAACAAAGTTAGTTCCGTTGTCACTAATAACCTGGTGAGGAACACCAAATTTTAAAAATATTTTTGCTAACGCTTTACTTGCGGCATATGCGCCTTGATTTTTCAATGCTTTGGCAAAAGTGAAGCCGGTAAAATGGTCTATTACTGAGAGAACGCAAGTATGACCTCTATTAGAACCAGGTAATCCTCCACTCGTACCATATAAGTCAAATGAAACGAAATCGAAAGGAAATCTCGCTACTGGTACTCTTCCCATCGGGGGATTGGGGTACGTTTGGGGATTTTTCCTTAAATTACACGCTTCACATGTACTTATGAAATCTTTAAGTTTTGTTAACGCCGACGGTATATAAAAATATTGTTTTAACTTGTGAAAGGTTTTAGATACTCCTATATGTCCATCTATCTCAGAATGGAAGTACTCAAAGGCAGGTATTATTAAGCTTTGGGGTAGTACTGGGATTATTAAAGTTTGATTTCTACTTGTTTCGCCTGTTACTATTCTGCAAAGGATTTCCTCGTCCAAATCGTAATAAAAATTATCTATTTCCCGTCTCAAGGCTTTGAACTTATCTGGGAGATTATTAGAATTCACAAAATAATTAATGAGAGTCCAACACATTTCATCCTTAACTTGGTTTCTTTTAATATTAGCTAGGAATAGGGGGCTACGAGTAATTTCGTTTTCTTCTATTAGGATTTTAGGTTTATTCTTCTTGTGTTTTCGTTTACTGGGATTAATGGCACTTATTTGTTTAGTTTCATTTTCTGAGGAGTTATTCTCAGGGTATCTACTCAGGAAATCGCAGGGGGCATTTTGTTTACCGGTCACATGTTCAAATTCGTAATCCAGATCTTGGATTTTCATTATCCATCTCGCTAAAATTCCAGTTGGATTCTTAAATGTACTTAGGTACTGTAAGCTTTTATGGTCCGAGCGCAGTTTAAATTTCCGTCCTACTAAATAATGTCTGAAGTTATCTAAATGGTAAATTATAGATAGTAACTCCAATTGCGTTGCTGAATAACTTCTTTCACCTTTGGTTAAAGTTCTGCTTGAATAGCATATGACTTTCTCTATATACCGAAGGGGTTCCTGTACGGGTTCGGGGTGGTTTTCCACGGGGATTAATTGGAAAAGGATTGCACCGATGCCTAGACCTGAAGCATCAGTGGTAACCACAAATATTCCTTTTTCAAAGTCTGGTAACGCTAATATTGGTTCAGAAGTAAGAGCTTTCTTGAGAGTGTCCAAGGAAGTTTGAGCTTCCTGCGACCAGGTAATATTTTGGGAAGTCCCTTTAGTTAGATCTGTTAGGGGTTTTGCGATTTGGGCGTAGTTGCGTATAAATTTCCTAAAATAACTGGTTAAACCAATGATCCCTCTTAGTTGCTTCAGAGTTTTTGGCGGCTTGAGGTTTTCTACGCATTTTATTTTTTCGGGGTCTGGTGATATTTGGCCTTGCGTCACTATCATTCCCATGAATTTTATTTCGGATTGAAGTAGATTTACTTTTTCAGGTCTACATTTTAGATTACCCTCTCTGAATTTTTCAAAAACTTTGGCTAATGTGTTTAATGGTTCTCTGGTGTATCTCCCACACATATCACATCATCCAAAAATGGATAATATTTTCTATATCTCGTAATAAGTGTAATAGGGGTCTACATAATGCACTTGAACTAGTTTTGAGTCGGAAGGGTACTCTCAAATATTCATAAGAACCACATTCCGTCGTCGAGAAGGCCGTCTTATAAACGTCATTGTCTGCTATCTTAACCTGATGATAACCTTGTGTAAGATCAAGAGATGTAAAAATTTTATTTTTGGTTGAAATGGAGTCTAGGATTTCATCAATTCAAGGCAGGGGAAATTTGTCACTAACTACCTGCTTATTTAAGGCTCTATAGTCTACTATCAGCCTAAGGTCCTTGTTCTTTTTTGGCACTAGTATAACAGGGGCTGAATACGGGCTTATACTTGGCCGTATAATATTGTTTCTTTCTAATTCACGGATTTTGTCTTTTAACCAATCTTTGTCGGGATGAGGGATGCGATAGGGCTGCTTAGCTACAGGCATCCCTGTGGTTTGGATAGAATGTTCATAGAACGGTATCAATCCAATATCTTCCTCACATGTAGAAAAAATATCTCTAAAATTCCAGAACAACTCACACAATTTTTCTTTTAATTGTGTATCTTGGATATGGTCTAATTTAAATTTTTCCAAAAATTGGGATCTTGTTAGTGGGTACCTATTCTTTGGATTACTGACATCAATACCATTAACTAATGTTTTCTTGGAGTTTTTCCACTTGTTTAGCTCGTGCTCAGAAATCACTTGTATTTCAACGAGGCATGTTCTCTTTTTTAACGTAATCGTATCGTTTTCATGTGTGTTGGTCAACCAAATAAAACCTTCTCCTTTTTCATATGAAATGATCTGTTCTTCACAAAACAGATGTTCTGGGATTTCTTTACACGGGGATGCAAACCAAATTTCGGAATTGTCATTTATTGGGGTGACCACTTGTGAGATTAGAACTCTTTGCATCGCTTTTGGGGGGATTTTTGTTTTACGTACCGCGAATCCATAGTATTTTTCTTTCAATTAATTTTCTATTAAGTTAAGGTTGGCACTTGGTTGCGTCAAGTCTTCCGCTTTTGGGGTTGGTTGTAAGGGTAAATTCAAGTCCTGTCCCCTTACAATAGTACTTAGATTTATTATTTCATTCATAATTCAGCTATTTTCTTTATTTCTGTTTGTCTATACTCCTGCATTTTTCCTATTTTTGCTTTTACTGACTCGATCCATTTGCTGCTTGATTTTCTCCCACAAGACGAGAGATAGGGTACAAAAGATTTTATTCTATTCACTGTTGCTTCCCCTCTCTCCACGCGTTGGAGAATAGGATCGTATGGATACACGAGTCTGTTGTTTGCTATATCTAATAATGCTTTATTAGATTTTAGAAAATTAGCGCCAATTATAGCCTCATATGGGAAATTTTTGCAGATTATGAAATTTGTAGGAAAGATTCTATTATCTTTTGTCACATCTAAACGTATGGAGCCTATAGCTTCCATCCTATGACCTGTGACACTAGTTAAACTGGGAATATTGAAATTTTTCCGTCGCTTAATGTATACTGGTAGTCTATTAAACACATTCGAGTTTATTATGTAACTGCTGCCCCGGAATCTATTAACGCTTTGAAATAAATATTCGCAACATTAAAATCACTCAATATAGGTAATATGTCATTATTATCACTTAAAGAAGGTACCATCACTGGAAGGGACCTATAAAAAATACTGGCCTCCAGGGTCCCGGTTAATTTTCCTGGGGGCCTAATTCGTTTCCCTGTGCACGTATTTGATAGGTTTGGGTTTGACATTGGGATTCGGTGGGAATTTAACTTGCTAGGAAAGTTCCAAGTTGATTGACATTTGATTGTGTTGGTTGCCACATATAATTGCGTGGGTTAGGATTTCTTGTGCCGACGGCTCGCGGCATTTGTTCATTTTGTATTGATGAAAAATTTCTTTCGTTTCCCGAAGAATTTCTTTCATTTCCCGTCGGGAAAAAATATCCTCTGTTATGGCTCGTATTCCTGTTGAACCTAGTTGGATACACTGTCCGTGAATTGAATTGGTACATGTTTTGTCGCGTATTTAGGTGGGGGGACCGATAATTATTTTGTCGGTTGGGGGAAGGGTTTGAATAGGATTGGGGAGGCGTATATTGGGAAGAATTTGAATACGCAAATCCTTGTTGGTACGGGTTGCGGAACGATGTGGGACGTTTGAGGTTATTTCTATAACCTCCTGACTCATTGGCATTTAAATTTGTTCTCCCGAACAAACGGTTATTAAAACTGGGGGTTGCTGGTGTAAAGTTGTTTCTCGTCCGGCATTCCCTGGCAATATGTCCTTGTTTATTACATGCATAGCATATAATTGGGGGGTTGTTTACATAGTTTGTCGTGTTCGTGGGTACAAAACGCACCGTTCTTTGCCTGGTGGGGGTTGGAGATCTATTTTGGTTCGGTTTGGGTGAATTGTCTCTTGAAAAGAATCCTGAGGAAATTGTCTCGTGATCGTCCCGGAGTTGAATTTTCTACATTATTTATTCTTGACTTATTGTGGTTTGCCACAATTGAGTCAATTTCGATCATTCTCTCCACTTCTTGAACTGCTAGCCCTAAAGTTTGAATATTTTTTTATATTAACATTCGGTATAGTTTGGGGCTTAATCCTTGCATGAAAGCATTTAATACAATTTTATCGTATAAAGGACTAGATTCTTTTCAGTACTTAGCCTCAATAGATACGATTACTTTGTGCAGATATTCTCTAACATTTTGTGTTTCGTCGAAACATACCGTACCATGCTTTAATTTGTGTGTTGAACTGGTTTCAACAAATCTTTCTTGGAACGCTTTTAGCAATTTTTCTATTGAGTTTATTGGAAGGTTGTTGTCTTCTGCTATCGTATTTTCTATTTGTTTTAAGAATGTTAGTGCTTGCCCCTTAAGTCTCATCAATAACATGCCTACTAATGATGTTAAGTCCGTTTGAGTTACTTCTACAAATTGGTTTAATTGGATAATAAATTCATCTACATCTGAATCACCGTTATATGAAGGAAGAGATTTTCAAAATGTCCACTGTTTTGGCAATGAGTTTTTGTTTTAGCAATTGTTCGTTTTGATGTAAAGACATTTTTTTTTCAAAATAAATTAAAATTCGGCACTGGTTTTTCTTTTTTTTGATATAACTTAAATTTGGCACGTCTAAATTATATTTTTGTTATTATTTTAAGGGGACTTAGGCTTAATAAAATATTGCACTTCAAAGCATGCGCAAAATATAGCACTTTCAAAGCATGCACGAAATATGGCACTTTAAGGCATGCACAAAATATCACACTTTCCCTATGCGTAATATTTCTCAATAATCTTTTTTTTTAAATATTGTCCTTGTGTTTTTGCTCCTTTAAACCGACCGCGCCAATTCTAATGGGGGGGTTTTCGGTAAAAAAGTTATTTGTTCTTGTGTTTTCTGATGTTTTCTCATATGGAAATTTCAATTAATTAATTCAATGGGGAAATTTAGTTAAACTCTTAGTTGACGGTTCGCGAGTAGCTTACCTGAGTGGAGGCGGAACTTAGTGTGCGGGGAGCTTAAGTTAACGGTTCAAATAGGGGGCTTATATTAACGGCCATACTGAGCCGAAATCAGATTGAAAAGCTTCAGGTTCCCTTGAGAGCGAGTGGAGCCACAAGGACTATCTACTTTGAGAAATACTAACATAGAGAGAATAAAATAAGAAAGTAATGTATTTATTTTTACTCACATAATCGTCACAGAGCTTGGTGGTAATATCAAAGACACATTGCAGTACAAGACACTAATACAAAATTGTCATCTAGGGCAATACAACGCAAAAGTTAATTCACTGATAATAAGTTTTCTCAAAAGTTTATTCTAAATAGACTGCAAATAAACTCACATAATACAATTCACAAGAAATTCATAGTAGTCTCTCCCAGGCTAGACTCGTGTAAGACTCGCTCCAAAATTGCTAAGTTCTAACTATCTACTCTTCCCAATTTCGCCAGAGGTTGCATTCGGGCGTTACTAACAAGTATATTTTACGGATACTATTGGTTCCACTATTTGTCCTATATTACTATTGGATGGGTATACACCAATGGGCTACTTGGGTTTAATTAAAGTTTATGACTTTTAAGATATCACTTTGGAATTTTTCTAATCAAACAAAGTTTTACATTGTAACTTTAATTACAATTTATAACTTTTAAGACATCACTTTGGAATTTTTCATAACAAAGCAAAGTTTTACACTGTAACTTTTTGCTAGCAGGGTGTCACTTAGTTTTCAGAAGACTTATAATTTATTTCTGTGAAAGTTGGTAAAGGATAATACGACTTAATTACATTGAGATACATAGTTCTAAACTTAGTTTCCAGAACAATGCAATTAGATTATACAAAGATATTTTGCATCTCGAGTGACTACTTTTTTTGTATGCTAAATCTTACTCTCTTGATAGTTTGGTATTTCGAGCTCTTAATATTCAAATTACTTTGTTAGTCGCCTGTCATATAAGATTTGGTCAAGCTGATATTTGTTGAATACCAGGGCGGATTTATTTATTAGATTTTCTGTGGGAAAGATTATTACAATGCATGTTTAAATTAGATACATTTGTTTCATTATGTTAAATTGAACGCTTGAGTCTTGCTCGATCTGTAGGTTACTTGAATTTTTCAGGTTCATATTTTGGGTTCATATTTCGGTTGGTTTTATTTTTATTTGGGTAACTTTAATTGGAAAATTCTGAGGCTTTTGAAAATTGATCCCATTACACAATGATCTTACTTTACCCGCAAAAGTATCCAACTTAAAATGCTGTCGACGTAGATAATTCAGAGAAATGTTTTACTGTTTGTCAGAATGCAGTGACATCTAATCAATTTTTTACAATATAATTTATAGATGGCACATCTGTATTCCAGATGCCATCCAAAATATAACCACGGATATTTTAGATGCATATAGAGAAAAAGCCTTGAAAATCCAATCCCCAGGGCTAAATTTCTTAATTTCTCCTTCTACTTTTTTTTTATTTCCTATGATTCGGTATCAGTGCGGTAGAGCCCAAATCCATATGTCATGGCAGTGGTGCTGAGTATTGAAAGTAAAAGAACTACAAGTAACATTTTCACTACCAAGTCTTTGCTAGTTGCTTGAAAATATCTTTCATAGATGGCAAAGCAGTTTCCATTACTTTACCGTCTAGCCCAACCCCCGTTTAACTAAACCCCAATTCAACTTAACCCCATTCATTTCAACCCATATGCAGCTTGATTCTCAATCAACTCAGCCACCACTTAACTCAGCCTCATTCAACTCAATACCCGTGCAATTCAATTTTCGTTTAGCTCATCGCCACTGTAACTCAACCCTTGTTTAACTAAAGCCCCATTTAAATCAACCCCCATTCAAATCAATCCCGTTGAGCTCAACTCTTCTTAAATCCATAATATAACTAAAAAATGTAGTTCACTTCGTTTTGTCAGTAAAGCTTGACTCTTTGTCACAACTCTTTATGAACGACTCCTGAAACATAAGGGCTATTTAGTAAGAATAAGAAGCTTTTTAAAGTAATAAAAAACTTTAGTATGAAGAGCGGGGTACTGAGGAGCGGGTAGCCCCTTCCATATACGGAATAATTTTTGTTCGTTTTAAATTTCGATGTTGCTCCTTACTTTCAGTTGAAAAAACTTGTTTTTTTTATTTAAGTGTAGCAACAACTGCAATCTAGTACAAGAGGAAACAACGACCCAAAATAGCCAAAAGCTTAAAAACATGTTAAAAAACTGTCTCATAAGAAAAATTTTCAGTTAATAATGATTCAGAAATAATAACTATTAATTCTATTCATCTTAATAGTGAAAGTTTATTGCGGAAACAAATTTATTGTTTTTTTTTAAAAGAGCTGAAAATGCTGATAAGTCATCTTTTTTTTTTATTTCTCTAGCATTAACATGGCTCTGGAATACTGTAGATTGCTGTTTAAGCAATCACTTGAAGTCCAAAACTCAAATTTGCAAAGTATTTATAATTTCATCATGACAACGCCATCTTAAAATGCTGGGCTGGACACAAAAACGATCTGGGACGCAATTACACGGTGGTAATTATTATAGTCTGAAAGGGCGTTGAGTAGTATATCGAATGATATTTTCATCTTTCAACTAGCAAATTGATTTAAACTTAGACAAATTTACCGTCCAAACCTTCATAAAAAAAACTTAAGAAGCTTCATTAAGAAGCTTTGTCTAGGAAGAATTGAAATCTACAATATTTGGCTTGCTTTTACTGGATTCATCTTTGAACTGGTGAAGATTGAAGGGAATGTGCGGAGCGAGTACGAGCTCTTGTACTCAAAATAAAATGACAAGGCAACGTTCTCTTAGGATGAGGAGGGCCCACTTGCCAATTAGTGGGAGTGTTGTTGCTCTTGCAAGTTTAACCTTTTCATCTTTTATTTCTTTTATTTTCTTCTATTTGTTAGTATATATCCTTGAGTAATTTTGCTTCCCGTTGAAAAAATGGCCATGGAACCAGATTTGAATTTTATTTTAAGTACCAGGGGACCAAGCTTCACTCAGTGAAAAGAAGAACTTTTTTTTCATCTCTTTTGCAAAACAAACTATGATTTAATTTTTAAAAATAGCGACGAAGACCACACCGCCTTTCCATAACAAACAACAAAAGCACGAAGAACAAAAGGGAAATCTTTTTGCAAGACAGTGGAGATAATTTGAAAGAATATTTGAAAGAGTCCTGGTTGAACTTCGCTGAAGTAAGGATGCTAGGACTGCTTTGAAAAATTTTTAGTTTTTGGTTTTATTGGTCGCATGTTGTTGTGAGTCTTTTTTTTCTTTTATATATTTTTGTCTTGCTGAGGGCGGCCCTTGGACATAGGGCCAAAACATTCTTTCAAATTATCTCCACTATCTAGCAAAAAGATTTCCCTTTTGTTCATAGGAAAAATGTTTTTCAAAAACCTAGTTCCTAAATGGATTTTCCCAAGGTAGTTACGTTTTTCTACACCGGAAAACGAACAAATATTTAATTACCAATAATCTTGTTAAACGAACAAGAATTGTATATATGTATTATTGTTATTTTTTATTTTTTGCCGTCAAAAAATAGTACAAAAGACGGAGTATCACTAAAAACGAAAAAACACAAAAAACAAAAGAAAGAAAAAAACATATCGAACAAATTACAAATACGAGAAACAAAAACACAATTAAACACTGCACTGAAGGTACGTAACCTATTTTACTTTTTAAACTCCCAAGTACTGAACAAACATAAGCAATATGAGCATCGTTGCATCAAGCCGCAATTAGTAAAAAATTAAACCAAATAATCATCAGTGAGTTAAAGATATACAGTAGACAATCATATCAACTAGTCTAAATATGACAAGAGACGGTAAAATAATTAAACGACATTTTCGTCCGCTGGTCTTGAATTCAGATCACTCTCACAAATGGTTCATTTACTCAGATATGCATAAAAATCAAAAACAAGGAAATTATTCAATCCCGGATTTTTTTTTACTTCATTACATAAAACAAAATGCTTAAAAGAATGGATAATTAATAAACAGTTAAATTATTAGTAGTATACACAATATGTTATCAGAGAAAATTCACACAAAGATTCAGAATAACCAGCGTCACATAAATTGGACTCTTACGAAAAGGGACTAAATCATCATTCAAATTGAAATTAACAATTACAATGTTAACGCAATTACAGCTAACTTAATTAAATAAGCAGCCGACGACAAAATTATAAACTCCCACTTCCTAGATTGGAGGTAGGAAAGGCTTTCACCATTTTTAATTAAGTCTATATTTATTTGTAAGCCGTCTACAACCAAAGGAAAACAGAAACGGACTATAAACGAAAGAAAAAGAAACGACGATGCACTAAGGCAAACGAAATTAAATGGACAGCGATTCACTGCCGTAGCAGACGGCACCAAGGGTGGGAAGAAACTTTCTCGTTGTACCGTTTAATTTATTAAATTATAGCTGCCGTTGGATCCGCAATTTAAAAATTTTTAACAAGGAGCGAATTTCTTGTCCACGGTGGGAGCCGCAGCAAGAACTTCGCATACTTAAAAAACGCGGATCTGAGCTTTCTTTTCTCTGGCTCGGGAAAAATTCTCCAAAATGGGCTTAGGTACAGGAAATGGAGAAGGGATACTGCGTTATAAAGTTGAGCCAGAAATAAACGGCTGTAACGGATTTTAGATTAAACTACTCTACTGTAAGCAAAAGCCAGGTGTTTACGGAGATGATCAATAAGAAGGGAGCTGGTAGTTTTGAGATCATTTCCAATTGGTAGACCAAAGTAAACAATTTTCGGGACAAGGGCTACAGACAGTTCTCCCAGCCTCACAGACGAGACCTCTTCTTGGCGCCAGTTGAACAGAAGAATATCCTACTTCCGCGGGTTAAACTCAAGGCCAATGCGCCTGTAATTTGATTGTAGTGTGGAGAAGGTGGTCTCTGTGCCTTAGACTGTGCGGCTGGGGCTCAGAATGTCATTGGCGTAGGCTATCATTGTAACCTCTATGCCACGAGCTATACATGATGTCTCGACAGTAGACTGTGGCTCAATAATATAGTTATTAAAGGCACAAAAAGATGCGACTGATCCTTGTCGAGCGCCCCTTTTTACTGGGATTACAGGATTCCCTCGGTAAGACACCATCACGTCTGTTTTATATTCAGTGAGGGATAGACCATGGCCAGGAAGTAGGAGTTCAGCCTGTTGGTGGTCGTACATGTCTTTAATGGGTAGCAGAATGTCCTTCTGTACACCTCTCTTTCTCATATCCAGAAAGAGTTGGTCAAAGAGAAGTGAGGCGTAGGCACGGTGGACGTCAAGTAGACCTATAACAATGGACTCCTTCGATTCATCGGCGTCAATCAAGACTGAAGCCAAGGCGGAAATGGCGTGGCCGCAACCAAGACCCTTCTGGAAACCAAACTGGGAAGTGGGAGTCCAGCATTTTTCCTGGATTTCATCAATGACCAGAAGTTCAAAGACTTTGCAGAGCGTTGGTACCACTGTGATCGGTCTGAACGAAGGCAATTTCCGAAGTACTTTTTCCTTTCTTCGGGACTGGCCTAAGCGACCCAGTACTGAATGTCGATGGTACGAGTCCAGTGATGAAGATCATCTGAAAGAGAAGAATTAGGTGTCCCATCAAAGTCGGACTGCAATGGCTAAGGTGAAGGACGGATACACGGGCAATGCCAGCTGACTTCTTCTTTTCCAACCGTCGGATCGTGGACGCCACCTGTGACTGGGTAACTAGGAAATCTATATCTGGAATTGAGTAGAGGAGGGATGAAAGCTTTTCTTGAACAGAAATGTTAAGATCCTGTTTTGGGGCTGAAAACTCATCAAGGTAATAGTTTATCCACGTTAGAGATGGGATATCTGACTGGGGACCCGCTGACTCCTTCTTATCAAACATTTTCCATAGCATATTAGGATTTTTAATTACTTTTTTAGAAAGTTCGGATTTCAACTGCGCGTAGTGACGAACAAGTTCCTTCCCAAACCTACGCTTAGATGCAACTCTGATCTCTTTAACTACTCCTGAGCTTGGTCTACCACATTCTTTCCGTATACCATGCCAGAAGGTAGCTCGGTCGCATGCTAATTGTAACAAAGGGTTAGAAGACCAACCCTTTTCTTAGAGTTCTTTGTTTGACACGAGACTTGGGCACTCCCTGAGATTCGGCGAACAGAAGAGCATGGGTAAGTTCGGCGTAATAAATATTAAGACGTAGCCACGCATCTCTTTCATCACGATGAGAGAATTTCATAAGTAGGTCAAACGGTGCGCGAATTTTTGACATAACAAAATCACAAGAATCTTAAAACTTTTCTTTATAAATTTTACGCCAAACCGAAACCTCATGCCACCTCTGTGTGAATTCCGACGAATTATTCGCAGCGGAAAACGAGGCAGGCCTACTGATAATACACTGAACTGGGAAATGATCCGAAGTGAAACTATTCGGAAGGACAAGAACCTCACGTAATGGCAAAGAACTAGAGGTAAGAATATGGTCTATATTGGACGTAGAACCAGATTGGTGAATTTACGAACAGTTCTGGTTTTTCCGGTGAATAGTAAAGTGGTTCTCAAGTATCCCTATTAGAATGCAACACCGACTGTTTGGGCTCTAATATCAACTTCTAAATTACAGTTAAAGTCACCCACGATTATGCACTCAAGGGACTCGTGCTCGGCTTTCTTAAGGCAACGGGCTAGTTTGGCAGCACTTATAGCAAAAGCACTATCATATTTGTCGTCACGGTAATCAGTTGGAAGGTATTCATTTATAACTGGAATGTTATCTAGTCTAGTTGCAAGATAATTGTCACTGTTATCATATACTTCGCACGCGAGACTATTGCTAACCAACGTGACATTACTGCCAGACGGACGGACCCGCGGGGATGAACTTTTTGCAGGCACAGAGAACACAGAGTTGGACGGCCAGAGATTTAGGAGGTTTAGGCCAGCTTCTGTGATGAAATGCTTTTGCAGGCATATCACATTATATTTATTCACAAACTGGTCAACCACAAGAGACCGCCCGGAAAAATTTATGTTTATATTCCAAGAGAGTAGTGAAATGTTAGAGATTTCGTTATTCAGCATGTTAATGAGTTGCCTTTTGCTGGTTTTCCGGACACTTCACGCAATAGCAGGTATGACCCGCTTTCTTCCACGAAACGCAAAACATAGCACGAGTACAATTTTCTGCATCGTTCTTCTTGGAGACATGGCCAGACGCGCTACATCTGGAGCAGAGAGGGCTATTGACGCACTTGGCAGCTAGGTGACCTTGGTTGTGGCACGAGTAGCAACGACGGGGTAAGAAATGGAATTCTTCAATGGGCAGTTTTTCGTAGCAGATCTTCACAGTGTCCTTAAGAAATTTATCCAAAGCCGATCGACAGCTGAAAAGTACCTTGAACGTACGGAAACTGCCAAGCTGTTCAGACTTCGTAGCTCTGGGGATCAGTGCAGTTAGCTCATCTGCTGATACGTCAGAGGGGACTCATTTCACTACACCAATATAGTTAGGGCTCTTTATGGCAGCAGAAATATGTGGCTGGTTGGTCTTGATTGACTCAACAATGGTTTCAGCTGTGTCTTTCGAACGAACCACTAGTTTCCAGTCCGATTTGACTTTCCGTAATTCAGTTGTATCACCAGTATCTGCACATACCGAATCTACGAAGCTATTCCTAGCACACGGGGTATCAAGCAACTCAGGCAGATTTTTCAGGACGATTGCATAGGAGGGCTTATCAGGCTGAATAGAAGCGCTTGACCATTCGATGGGTTTGTTGGCATTAATAGCAAAATGGTTCTTGATAACTCGAGACAATTCATTCAACTTAATTGCTACGGTTACTGCAGTAGCTTCACTAGTAGTTCGGACTGAGCAGGGGAATCAATAACAAAGGTCGGGAATTTGGACTTCTTGGCGTGAGCTTGGTGAATCCATCTGTAAATGTCCGTAAAGTTCTCTTCATCTTTTGCGTGAATTTTACAGTATGTCTTAAACTGAATTAGTTGGTGGAGCGATTCTTTGGCTTCCAGAAATTCTTCTGGTGTGAAAAAGCCGACGCCTGTATCAACTATTCCCTCCAGATTTTCTCCTCTTTTCATACTACGGCTCACGAAGGGCAACACAGCACTCAAGAATAATTTGTCCTCCATTTCCGTCGACATCCTGAAAACAACGCGGTACTGTCGACGCACCTTAAGAAAAAGGTTGGAATTTGCTTATAAGATATGCCTGAAAAAATCTTTTATTGGAAACCTCCAATCAGCAATATTGAGCTAAAATAATTTTTCTCAGGGGAAATCACAGCGGTCAAAATAACCAAACCATAGATAAGCCGATTATAAAAAATCTTCAAATAAGTGTCCACTGGGAAATTACTCACAATGTAAAACAGGGTTTTATCCAAAAAAGAATTCTTTACACCACACGCTCTAGATCAAGACTGATCTTGGCACATATTTGACCCTTGATGTGCCAATTGTATTATTGGTATTTTTCTGCCGCACTGCGTGGTATTTAATGCGAAACAATTAAAAATCGAAGATTCACTTCACAGTTTTCAAACAGGAATGTTTTTCCCTAAAAGCTCTAAACCAGCTTATTTGCCAAAAAACAAAGTTTGTTCGGAGCTCCTCCCCCTCATGCTCATGGCTTTCAACTTTCAGGACTCTCTAATTTCAATCAGCAGACGATTTATGAAAATTATTAAGAGAGGTCTGGGAGGGAGAAAGAAACACATTTTTGCAAAGTTGTCATATATTTCGATCAATTTTTTTTCACACAAGAAAATGGAAGATAACTATTTTTCAGAAAAATTCATAGTGCCGTTTTTAGAAACAATTTAAAGATATACAATTATTGCTCGTTAATATATTAAAATAACCAAAATAAAGCAACTGTTTTGTCGTCTTGAATGTTTTTTTGACGTATCCCGTTGACTTTGGCTGAAAAAGAGAAACGGATAAGTAAATAAGCAGCATTATCACTTGCACTTTCACTTGTACTTAATATTATATTTTATCTTTTGTCATACTGGTAAACAGTAAAGGTTTCGGTCGTCAAATATTAAAAAAATAACAAAGAAAACAATACAAATATGTTTATACGTTCTATGTTAAAATGTATTTGTTTTTTGATTAAACAAAGTCGAAAAATGATAAAAATAATTATAAAAGGAGAAAATAATTGTAAATCTTCATCAAAATGATCCTTATTCTGTTCAGTGTTTTCTTACTCGTGGTCCCTTCCCTTGGGGCAAAGCTTTCAGCCCAACCAGATGGATTTTACTATAACGGAAAAAAAGTTTTTCTTTCAGGGGCAAATATAGCTTGGTATTCTTACGGGTATGATTTCGGTAATAACCAGTATGATTCCCATGGACCACAACTAGAATCATGGCTAACAGAAATTTCGAACAATGGGGGAAATTCAGTTCGTAAGTTTGTGCTTGTGTTCTGTTTGAATAGGCTTAATAAGTATTATTGTTAGTTCATTTTTTTAGCGATACATGGCAAGTACCCAGGAGGGGAAAGAGCTTCGGCTTTTCCCCTCTAAATTATCCAATTTTGAACTTTTTAGCTATATTTTTCATAGCTTTCTTTTACATTTTTAGATCCCCCCTCTAAATACTGGATACCCCTCCCAGAGAAATTCATTTTTAGGGGGGGGGGGTGCTTTGTAGGAATATTTATATTTTTATGGGTATTAGAAATTTCATATTCGAATTGCTTTGCCAGTTTCATGTCCTTTTATCATGTTACCATTAGCCTAGCGGTTATGGTTGCCGAGTTCTCTTGGATTAAGCTAATCCGAATGTTGAAACCGTTAGCCTAAGTTACCCTATTTTGGGCTATTTATACCAGTTTTGCTGTGAATAGTTTAAAATTTTAACCACTCTTTTTCTAAGTTGGGCCAATTTCAATAGCCAAGTTTTTTTTTTTTTACTGGCCCTATATTTTTCCACTGGCCCAACCTGGCAGCCTTGCAGGTGGTCATTACGTCTGTCTGGCGTGTGGGAGGTCGCTGGCTTAGCTCCTACTGATGGAAGATTGGTTGCGACAAATCTTGAACGTCGTTATTGATTAGGTCTTATAAGTGCATATGTCAATTTATAGTATTAGGCCGGGGGATTTTTCAGTAGGAACGAACTCACCGATTTAATCTTTTCTGAAGCCAAAGATCGATGCTTGATAGGCTGGTCACTGGAATTCTTTGGTGTCAGAAAGTATGAAATCTAGCTCCATAAGCCAAGTTCTATTGGCCTCTACCTTATTTTTTAAATGGGTGGGGCTTATAAATTGCTCTCATGGCTTGAATTATTATGTTAAAACTAGCTAAGGTCTAAGAAACGGCTCAACTATTTCTCTAAGACTCTTAACTCCAAAAGTCTCAAAGTCCAAGGACATCCTGTTTGAATCAAGCCTTAAGTCATAAATACTGTTTCGAGACAAATCGTGAATTAGTAATACTGACTTTTTGGTCATTTTATCGGCTAAAACCGATGTTTTGGTAAAACTGAACAGAAATGGAGGACCTTGGCACTATAATTTTCAATATAATTTTTTTTACTATTTGGCTGAACTATAATTATAATCACAAAAAAACACCAGCCAATATAAAAAGTACAGAAAGTTACTTGAAAATCAAAAGAATTTTGGATTTTCAGGGAAATCCTCCAACCTGTAATACCTATTTAGAGTATACAATAAGAGTCTCTGAGAGAAAACGATCGATAATTGATAGGACTTAAATTAGTATCGATCGCTGAAATGCCTTGGTCCCAAAAAATATGTAATATAGTTATACAAACCCAAAACCAATTGGTCCAAAACCAATCCCTTTTATCATTTTATACCAACACACTCTCTCTCTTATAAACTAGGAAGTGATCAACCAAATTGGGAATGCTCTATTACTAGTTCTTCTCTAACGTGATGGCCCTGTTACATTATTGTGAATTGTTTCCCCTGTCAACAAAATTAAAATCCCGGACGACTATGGCACCGATCATGTATCTTGCTCACAATTTGTTAAATTGATCAATGTTTAGCGCACAAGGGCAAGTTTTTAAGACTGACCTAACAGAGTTAAGATTTAAAGCGTAAATTTTTGAAATTGGATAAGATAGAAGACATGAACAGTAGTTTTCCTATCTTTATGATAGATCTGGTAAAGCATACAAGGTCAAACCAATCACTTGGCAATCCCTTTTTTTTCAAAAGTACAGTATGGCTTGGACATAATCGTCACAAAAAGCTCATCTTGCTTGTAACATGGTGGAGCTTGCCGATTTATCAACTTATAGAGGTCTTCAAGATCTTTAAGTTTTGGAAGTAATTGGAAAATTCTTCTGAGATTTTTAAGAACGGTTTCCAGAATTTTTCATCAGTTTAAGTTTGAGTATTTTGCCTTCCTCTGTCCGCACAGTGGCCAATTAACCAGAAAAATCTTTTTTTTTTGCTTGATTCTAGTCTACACATGAGGATATATATATATATATTCTATGCATTGTATTGTGATTTATTTCTTCGTATATTTTAGGAATATGGCTGCATGTTGAGGGTGAAAATACACCACAATGGGACTCGAACGGGTATGTAACTGCCCCAGATGCAAGTGGCACTTTGTTCAATGACATGAGACGTTTTTTGGATTTTGCCCAGTCAAAGAATATCTTGGTTATATTTTCCCTTTGGAATGGCGCCGAGATGCACAATCAGAAAGTTATTGATCTGGTTTGGGATGATTCGAAGCTCCAGAGCTACATTGACAATGTCCTTCGGGTAATGTTCAGCCTATATTTGTGATAAATTTTCCCTTTGTTTACCCTTGACTTACTTTACTTGACTTATGTCTCCTGCCGGGCGCTGCTCGGCGTAGAGAGTGACGTCTGCCTCCTCCATCCACTTCGGTCCATGGGAATCGTTTACCCTGAACTGTTAGATATAGTTGTGGTGTGGATATAGTTGATCAAACGATAAAAAACAACAATAAAAAGCAATGTTGCTGAAAAACAAAGTAAAAAGGCTATAAATAATAATCTTGAACAGATTTTGCAGGCTTGTTATATAATGAATTGGAGGTATAAAACATGAGGTTTTTTATGCAGAATGTTGACTCTCGTATATGCGGACTGCGATGTACAGAAAAATCCTTTCTGATCAAAATGGGCCAAGGCTTGCACAAAGCTTCCATTCTACTGGAGGTCCTAGAGAATTTTTGCTGTCCAGATCTAAGCCATCTTAACTGCTTTTTGTAGACTTAAGAAGAATATACAGTCTATGACCTGCACTGGTAGGACTCATGATTTTCCTTCAGGCTTGATAATATGAAAATTGCGACATGGAACATTACGACGTTGAAAGACAACTATCGTTAGGGCATTTTGTCTGACGAATTCAAAAGTTTTGAACTAGACCTGTAAGAGTTTCAGAAACTCATTTTCCAGTATTAGGAAAAATGAAATTAGGTTATATAGAATTGATTAAGTCAGGTAGAAGGGATAGAAGGGATGGGATATATGGGCACGAAGCTGGTGTTATGAGGAATAAGGAAGCTTTCTTAGAATGGAAAGGTATCAAAAATAGAGTTCTAGATCTCAGGATCTAATCTAAATCCACGAAAGAAGTTTTCTAACCTTGAAAAGATGTAAAAAGAAAGTATTACCTCTTCAAAATGCTACTAAACATGCATAATAGGGAGATCGACCGAAAACCAAATGGATCCGTTTTTAACCCACTGTTATACAGAGCAATAAAGAATGCTTGAGACAACTTAGGAAATCCCACATTCAAAAGAAAGATTACCCATGATTGTCAAAGGAGAAAAAGTGGAATGATGAGTAACCACTTGAGTAGAAATAGCATCAAGTCCAGAAGATGACAAACTATTTAATATTTATTAATCTTCGAAGTGTTTAATTCAGACACTGTTCCAAAACTATTTACGTAAATCAAGGTTGCCAAAAAAAAAATCTGACGTGCAGTCACAATAGGACGGGCCTAAGTAAATTTTTGTATTAATATTTACACAGTACGTGTCTCTAGCTTGGTAATTGGAAGAAGTGATAATTTGAAATATTTTGGGTATGGATATTATGAAATACAGAATAAAAGCTTTTCTTAAGTTTGCGATATTTTTGTAGCTTTCTGGAAAAATATAAATCATTTTTTCTAGCCTAACAATATCAAGAAACAAAACGAAAATTATCTAGCTCCAAAATTAATTAGGTAATGTCAGACCCGTGTAGATTATGGAGTTATCCGTTGGAGACCTAAGACTGAAATTGTAAATATATGTTAGATTTCTACGAAATAAGTCTGGTGGGATCAATCTGGAGATTTAGACTTATTATTTCTTTTGTTTTTACAAAAAATATGACTATAGAAATTTCTTATTCCTGTTAAGCTTGAGCCCAACAATGGACTAAGAGGTTTTTCCAGAATTCAATCACTTCCACAAGTTTTCAGGGTTCTACATATAATCTAACTTTCAGAAAGGCGTGTATTTTTGCTGGCAGAATATTTATCAGAAGAGGTTTTTAAATCGGAACTAACTTCGTGGGAAGTAAAAAGAGCTAGTTCCTTGGTAACGTCTTTCATAGATTTGTACTTCAAGGGACCTCTGTGAGGAAGGGGATCTCTAACTTCTTGTTATCGTTCAGAACAGGGTATCAATTGTTAATCAAAATTGATTTGGAATTAAGAGTCATTACACTACTTTTACTTTTTTGTGAGATCCAGGTCGAATACCCCATCTATTTTTGTGTATTTTTTTATAATTTTGACATCAACTAGAAGTATTTATTGGATCAAAGCAAAATGTATTAAAAAAAAGTAGTTCTTTCTGTTCATGTATATTTTGAGTATGGACCTAATCAAGACCCCATGAGGGTCTGGGGGTGAGGAGAAGACGAGCGTCATCGCAGCATCGACCACAAGTGGTTGTTTGATCTCAATTGAAATCAGTACGAACAGTGTATCGAGTATGGGCTCAAATTCTGAATTTTGAGAACTTCATCACGGTATATTTTCAAATGTTTCCTCGGATATTAATTTTACTTTACATGTGAGAAAAACTTAACATCCGCGTAAGCAGGAACTAGTATCCCAGGTGAGCCTTTTGAGAGTTAAGTTGTGGTCCAACCTCTACGGGGGTAAGGTAAGGGGAGGAAAGACGAATTTGGGCCAACCTATGCTGGATAAATTAACATTTGACTTGTTTTCACTTTCCCTCACCCACAAAATCTCAACCAAGCTTAGTCAGAGGTATCAATTTCTACCTTTCTAAAGACAGAGACTGATTCAACCACTGTGAGGAGAAGGTATAGGCCGTAAGTCAGATTCAGGCCGAGTCAGGCCGTAAGAGGGATAGGCCGTAAGTCAGGCCGTAAGACAGGTCATCACAACTTTCCTTTAGTTGGCCCTTTATTCGAACCTACGTGGAAGGGAGTGTATTATTAAACTCTAACGAGTAAGGGAGGGCACCCTTACTCGATAATTTGGATGTACAGTTGTCTTGCATTGTGTCCAATAAAAAAAAGTTCAAATGTTAAAATTAAAATGTTCAAAAGTTTTAATGTAATGAAAATAATTTTGGTAGTGATTTTTGTACTATATTTCAATTATTTTGATTTTTTAACTTTAAATAATGAGGTCTTTATACTTTAGACGAATATTTTTTGTTAATGTCCCCCCCCCTCCCCAAATTTACTCACTAATGAACGGTAAGATTTTTTACAGCCAATGGCAAGTGAGCTGCGCGGTCATCCTGCTTTGGGTGCTTGGGAAATTGTCAATGAAATGGAAGGTTCTGTTCGTGTTCCCGATTCCAGATCCGAACGTTGCTTTGATACTGGAATATTAGATGGCTCTGGTGCTGGCTGGACTTTTACAAGCATCCCAATGGAAAGGTATGTATTTTTTTATAATTCAAAAATCTTTCCGAAAAAAAGCTTCTCAGTGAAAAGTGAAGAGTCATATTAAACTTAAGGCCAGCAGAAATAAAGTCTTATGATAAGTCAAACTCAAAACAACCAGAAATTATAATTAAAGACTAAATGAAACCCAGTACAAACAGATGTTAAAATAAATTATCATGTCTAACATACAGATAACAGATACTGATATTAATGAATAAATAGATCTTCAAACGAATAAAAATTAAACTGAATATTCCTCTTAAACTCAAAACGAACAAGAATCACTTCAACCAGAAGTTTAGCTACTGTCCCTCTCCCTCTCCTCTAACTGTAAAAGTTCTACAGCCTATCGCCAATCAAAATTTTGAGATAGCCATTTTGTTCAGCATTTTCGAAAATCTAATAAATATGTCTTTGAGGATGACTTAATCCCCCACAGTTCCCGGGGGAAGGGCTGCAAGCTATAAACTTTGCCCATTGTTTACATATAGTATTGGTTATTGGGAAGTATATAGGTGTTTTCAGAAAGAGTTTTTTTCTAGTGGGGGGTCAGGGTCGGAGTAGGGGTTACGCGGAGGCTCTTTCGATGGAGGATATTTCCTTGGGGAAGGAACATTTCGATGAAGGGGATGCCAGATTTCCCAGCATTATTTAAAAAACGATCAGAAATTAGATAAAAAAACAAGTTAATTTTCAACTGAAAATATGGAGCAACATTAAAACTGAAAACGAATAGAAATTATTATGTATATGAGAGGGTTGACCCCCTAGTCAATACCTCGCTCTTTACGCTAATGTTTTTTAGTACTTTCAAAAGAACTATCTATTTTAATTAACCGGCCTTTGTGATTCAGGGGTTTGTGATTCAAACAAAATTCGAACTTTAGCGTAAAGAGCGAGGTATTAACTAAAGAGCGAACTCCCTAATATACGTAATAAAAACATACGAATATACGTAACGAATATTCGTTACGTAAGTTAATTCGCTAGTTACGTTAGAACAAAATTTCGAGAAAGCCAATTAGCCAAAAAAAGAAAAATTAATATGCGAATTTCGTTTTAACTATTCATGTACGGTGAGCCAAAATCCAAGCTGCATTAATTCAAAAACGTTCAGAAATTAATTAAGAAAAACAAGTTTTTTTTAACTGAAAGTAAGGAGCGACATTAAAACTTAAAACGAACAGAAATTATTCCGTATATGAAAGGGGCTGTCCCCTCCTCAACCCTCGCTCTTTACGCTAAAGTTTGACTCTGTCTCACTACTTTATTTTTTAAAACAATAAAAAACTTCAGCGTAAAGAGCGAGGCGTTGAGGAGGGGACAGCCCCTTTCATATACGGAATAATTTCTGTTCGTTTTAAGTTTTAATGTCGCTCCTTACTTTCAGTTAAGGAAACTTGTTTTTTTTAGTTAATTTTCAACAGTGTCCTTTGTTTTTCAAAACATCGACGACAAATAAAAATAAATCGCCATAATCATCAAGATGACTAGAAATAACTAATGAAAATAAAACTAAATCATTAATATGTAGTGATTTCTGGAAGCAATTCAAGATTTTTTTTCACTTTAATTTTTAATTTTCTAAATTGTAAATACAATAAAAATGTGTATAATGAAATTAGTATTTTTCAACAGTGTGCTTTGCTTTTCAAAACATCGACAACAAATAAAAAAATAAATCAAGATGACTGGAAAGAACTACTGAAAATAAATTGAATATTTAATATATAATGATAATAATTCCTGTAAACTCAGCAATTCAATTTTTTTTCACTTCAATTTTTTTATTTTTCAAAACTATAAATGTAATAAAAATGTGTTCTGTAAAATTTGTTTTCAATAAATTGCAAGTTGACGCAACAGGCTTTAAAACTTTTACGGCTACAAGTGAAGGGAAGGGTCAGCAACTAAACTCATGCATGAAGGACTTTTTGTCTGTTTCGAGTTTCACTAGAATATTTAAGTTAATTTTTACTGGTTTTAAGATTTATTTATTCATCTATGTCAGTATCTGCTATCTTTTTGTTAAACACTACAATTTATTTTAGTTTTTGTTTATTTGGGTTCCATTTATTCTTTCTTTACACTTTCTGGTTATTTTGAGACTAAATTAATATAAGACTTTATTTCTGCTGGCATTAAGTTTAATACTTTTATTTACTTTTACATTTGCTTTTCTTTACTTTTTTTTGAAAAAATTCTTTTCCTGATTCTTTTTTTGAAAAATTAGTTCCTGTTCGCTTTTGATTGTTAAAGTTTCTTATTGGTTAATATAATGAGCATTTCTCCAGTTTTCACGTGTTTGCCTTAAGAAATAAAATATTCGATTCTATTTCGTTAGCTCTCATTAGCGTCTTTTGATATATTTCAACACCCTCCTCAACGTTCCCTGAAAGTTTCAACTAATCCTCATTAGCTATTCCTGAGATGTTTCAGATTTGCTCTTTTGACAAACAGGATGCACATATTGCATTTAATTGAGTACGAAATCCACCTCAACATTCTCTGAAAGTTTCAACTTAATATCCTTAACTGCTCCTGAGATATTTTACCTATTACTCACACCATTTTATATACATGGATGGATATAGTATCTCTTTTTATTGAGTCCAACATCCTTTTCTAGCATTAACTATATACCATTGGCTGATCCTGATACATTGCACCTACATCCTTTTGACAACCGGGATACACACAGTGTTGTATACGGTATTGATTAAGTTCATTATCACCCTCAACATGCTCCGAAAGTTTCAACTTAATACCCTTCAATTTTCCTTCGATAATAATGACGTGTTGTTTTGACAACCTGGATGCATATTATGTCTCTTGATTTTGCGTAATATCCTCCTTAGAATTCCCTGAAAGTTTCAAGTTAATACCCGTAACCGTTCCTGAGATCAATATAGATATTCTCAGGTGCGCCCTTTTGAAAATCCCCTGAAAGTTTCAACGAAATACCCTCAACCGTTCCAGAAATATTGCTAATGCGCCCTTTTGACTATTAGTAAGCTCATAGTGTGTTATATTTTTTTCAAACCCCCCCTCAATATTCCCCAAAAGTAGTCACAATTAGATATAGTAGCAGTTACAAGCAGTCACAGTCACAAGATTTCACAGTCGAAAGTGGTAAAAGTTGTAGTCACAACCAGTTGCATTTGCGGCTGCAGTAGTAGTATTAACAACGACACTGAAAGCTTCAAGTTAATACCCTTAGCGCTTCCTAAGAAATTACATATTCCTAGCTTGCATGCACATAGTGTCTTTTGATTTAGTTTAGGATGCCCGTTAGTTTCTTCCCTGAAGTTTCTCCTCAACACAAAGCTTTTTGGGACACACCCTCGATTAAAATTTTCCCTTTTCACAATAATAAACACTGTATACTAACAGTGTGCAGATTGTATAATTTACAACCCTTACGTGAGAGGCAGTGGGGGGGGAGCTTGGAGATTGTGGCATTCGGGGGATATTGATGATGCTTCCTTTTTGACAGCCACTATGTAAATTATTTGGTTTGATTTTGATCATAATCCCCCTCGAAACTTCAAAAAAAGTCAAAACTTTGTGTTTTGATTTTACAGCTAGTGTTTTTGATTTTCTTTAATACCCCCCTCAGAAATTCCTGAAAGTAATTGTGATTAAAAGTAGTCTCAGTCATAAGGAGTTGTAGTCACAGTCACGAGTAGTCGCAGTAGCAGTAACAGTAGCAGTTGCAGTAGCAGCTGCTCTGAAAGTTTCAAGAAAACCCTTACACGTTCTTAAGCTGTTGCAGATACACCTTTTTAATAACTTGGATGAAGATAGTGTATTTTGATTTGGCTGCACCTATCTATCAATATTCCTTCCTTAAATATTCCTGTTATACCCATTTGACAATCGTTCTGCACATTGTCCATTTTGATCTTGTTTGTCACCCCCATCAACATTTTCTAATAGTTTTACGTTAACACCCTCAGCCCTTTTGGAGACTCAGGATGAAACATGTCTACTTTTCACAATAGCCAACCTAGCATATAAGCAATGAGGAACTTAAATAACTTACAATACTTGCCCCAGGGGCTGAGAAGATCGTCATCCCTGGACGCAAAATGAATTGACTTTTTGACCGTTTTGAATCAGATGGCTATTCCTAAATTTACATTAGATGTCTCTGGGGGGAGGAAAACTGAACAGGGCATGGGAGGGACACTGGCTGCTCTCCGACCACTTGTAAAAATTCCTCTCAACATACCCTGAAAGTTTAAACTTAATACCCTCAGTCGTTCTTGAGATATTGCAGATACGCCTTTTTGATAAACTGGACGCACATAATATCTTTTGATTTAGTTTAATATTCACCAGAGTTCCAGCTTAAAACCCTTAGCCTTTTTGAACATACCCAGAATCAGATATTTCAGAAATAGAAATTTCGATCACATATACAGCAACCGTCATTAGTAGAAATACTAAAGTAATAAAATTGAAACTAACATATTTATACAAAACAAAATAAATAACTTTTGGGTAATTCACAAAATAATGAACTTACAAGCTATTATTTTGTTTTGTATAAATATGTTAGTTTCAATTTTAATAGTTTAGTATTTCTACTGATGACGGTGCTGTATATGGGATCGAAATATCTAGACTTTTGTACCTGTTTTCAGAGGCATCGTTTTGGAGGGGGGGGGGGGCAAAAGGGGCAGTTCTTCCCCAATAAAACTATTATATCAAGTGCACCTTGACTATCCGGATATGGAGTCTCTTGCCCCCCCTCCCAATAAAAATGCTCGAGATTCGCCCCTGCCTGTTTTCACTGTCTAAATAAATGGTTTTATCTCCATTTGAACGTTTATTTGTTCGTCATAGAACGGAAGTGTGGTCTGAGAAAAGGATACCTAATTTAAGGTGTTACGTCGAAAATACTGCAGGAAAATTGATCAACATGGTTAAAAAAAGAAAAATTTAGTTTTGGAATTTCGGTCTCTATGCTCGTTTGTATGCGGGTTTCCCATGTACAGGTTCATAGCCGAGATTTCAGCAGACAAAAAATTTAGTTCTCGGTAGAGATATAAAGATACATGTGTAATTTACTTAGGAAAAAAGTGAGTTTACAAAAGTAATTAGGAGCTTTCAAGGGAGAGAAGGTCAGCTTGCACTGCGCGTAAATTTATATCCCGCAGTCTCATTAGCAGAATTTTGTGCTAAATTGCATCGCCATATTGTTTCAACAAACTTTCCTTTTAAGTTTTCTGAAAAGCTTCCGTGTCGTTCATTCTCTGAAAAACCAGGATTTATGAAACTTTTTTACAGTAAGGTAGCTTATACACACGGTTTACTTTGAGCTAGTATTTCGACTTTGAGCTAGTATTTACTTTGAGCTGCATTTTCAGTATTTTATTTACTAGATCTTTCATTCACACGATTTTTATAGATTTCTTCGTTTTTATAACTTGCAATTGGCTGCTTTAAGAACTACAGATCCCACAACACTAGTAACTGGTGGTTCTTGGTCAGAAAAGTCACAGAATTCTGCATTTTCTGGATCATGTGAGTATTTATCTATCTGTCAAAAACGTTTCTCTTAATTCTTTTTAGTATTCGAGGTAGACCCTGGTTCCCAGCTCTGTCTCTTTTCCTCTTCCCTGTCTTTCTCTCTGCCCTGCTTTCTCCTTCTCTCTCTTTTCCTCTTTGTCTCTTTCTCTCTCACTATCTGTCTCTCTTTCTCTTTCTCTTTCTCTCTCTCTCTCTCTCTCTCTCTCTCTCTCTCTCTCTCTCCCTTTCTCTGCCCCTCTCTGCTCCCTAAAATTATTGACATTTTCAAAAAAAAATTTTAAGCGCTTAGGGCGATGTTTGATGTTTTTCAATTAACCAATGCTTGCAAAGTAAACTTTTAACATCGAAACATCTTAATTCACAGTACTAAGTCCTACGAGACCTTTATTCATTTAGACAATTGAGGCTTAAGATGAATGTATTTATGTTTATTTTTGTATATGTTTTAACTTTATTCATTCGTTTTCCTAGATACTCATTTTCTTGCGTGCATTTGTTCTGATACACTGCTCTATCTTGCTAATATTCCTCTAACCTTAGATAATGATTTTTTTTAGTCAATTACTATTCGGATGAATGTTTGACAAAAGCTGGAGGAAACCCCACTGGTACGCTCGACTTTTTCCAAATGCATTCCTATGCCTGGCAGTCACAATGGAATCCTAGCGGTCCGTTCAAGGTTAGCTGAATTCATAATAACAAAGAGAACCAGAGAGATTACTTTCCTTCCATAACGTGATAGAAATTGTGCTTTGGTTCCATACGTATTCGTCTGTAACATATTGTTGCAATCCAATCCAGTTATTCCTTAAGCTTATGTCAGAACGGAAAACACAATAGTCCACGTTTCAAAAACTGGATTGGTCCAACTAGCAAAAAGCCCGGAAAGTCAAATTCCACCTAACTGGTTTTCTGAGGGAAATTCTAAGCGAGTAAAAAGAGGGAAAAGTTTCGAGCCACATGATATTTTATTAACACTCGCTTTGTTTTTCTATGATACAATAAGATCTTGTCAACTATAAGATCTATTTCAAATGGGAGGTATTCAGAAAGTTTTCTGTGTAATTAATAATTTCCCCGTAGAATTAAAATAGTTTATTGAAAATAATATTTCGAAATTGCCTAAGGTAATTGTCATGTGTGTTTTCCTTTCTTTTTCATCTGCTCCTAATTCTGATTATTTGCAGAGGAGGGTAATTTCGGAGACCACCCTGGGCGCCCATATGGGGGGGCAGGGGGGGGGACTCCCGCCCCCCCCCTGACTGAATGATGCTGCCTATT
>JAQQPU010006164.1:0-12693 GCA_029168905.1 Artemia sp. Kazakhstan ARC1039 | reverse complement strand
TTTAAAAAACTTTTTTTTTTATTTAAAGGCTGCGAAAGCGGGGGGTTTGGGGGGCGGCAGCCCCCCAACTGTGCCTCCTAATCCCTGTACGTTTTAAGGTTCGACCTTGTAACTCAGCCTCTGTAACTCTTTAGAAAACGTAGTTTTTTTCAAATAATAGTTTTATAAGCCAAAATCTCACACATTCGTTAATGGAACAATTTTTTCTATTTTGCTCCGAAATTTTCTCAGAAAAATTCGAAATGGAAAAAGACTCAATTGCTTAACCCTCTTTAAAGAACATTTCAAAAGAATTTTCAATTTCTAAAAAATAACCTATTTTAAATTTTCATGAATTAAATACAGGCAAAGATCATTCGATGGTAGTTACAAGAAAAACTTCTGAGTTCAAAAATCCAAATGGCAAATTTAATTTATCATCACTTGATGTTATTTTTTTCTAAATAGTATCATCAAATAAGATAAAAAGTTATTTTAAAAACCTCTCTATGCATTTGAGAAACGGTGCTAAGTGACGCTTTTATGTCCCTGCTTTAAACGGCGTTTCCACAAAATATCACTACATCTGGTAGTTGGTACTTAGACGGAAGCTTCGATCACTCCCTTGCATTTTCAAAGCAAGGAAGGAGTGTCCCCTCGTTTTTGTAATTAGCTGTAATTTACGTCAATATATGGTAATCAGGATGGCCCATATCATTTTTCAGGAAAGGTTAAAGAAGAAAAAAGTCAAAACATTTTGAGATTTCTCTCAATGATGGCCGCCAACTTAGAGTCAACTCAGTTCACTAATTTTTCATACAATGAATGTTAAAGTACCAAGGATGCCTAAAATGAAAACTAATTCATTAAATTTGTCAAGTGCAAGCTTACACAGCCACATACGTCTTAAATTAGTGTGAAAAATCGATAATTCATTTTTTAAGGAGAAAGATCGCCAGTTTACACAAGTATTCCAATAGGAAACTTCCTAGCCAATTTCAAAAATAAAGAACGTGTGCTGTTAAACAGCAGAAAATGAGCAAAAAAAAAAAATAATTCAGCATATAGCCTTAGAAAGTGTTGTTTTCTTGTATGTTCTGGTAAAACAGAAATCGGAACCTAGTTCAGCAAAGCTCTTTTCTTTGAAAAATACTTTTAAGGAATGCTTCTTGAAAAGAGCTTGGCTAGACTAGGCCTAGTCTTGATGTTACTAGGATTTTTGGCACTCCAGGATCTTTTAGCCATGAAGCAGTTTAAAGGAAAACATTAATGATTCTAAAAGAAATTATCAATATATAGGCTACCCTATTGGTAGTTTTGCAGACTTAATGACTTCCACTGATAGCCTACCTTATGTAGGCTAAGGTAAGACACCTAGTAGACTGTGTGATTTGCTTGAATATTTTGATATAAATCTACCTCATAGTTATTATATAATAGTAGCATAGGCTATACCTTTTATGCTTTTTTATATTAGAAATACAAATTACTTGGGTGAGCACCATTTGACTATTAAAGTCATTGGTTCTTTATAAAACAGTTCTTGGTAACAAACTGTAAGTAAGGAATGACCCAGCTCAATGGTAACCAAAACTAGAAAACATTGGTATTTTGATACCAATAGATACATCAAAAGAATCAGATTTTAATGCTGATTTCAAATATATAAGTTTCATTAAGTTTAGTCCTACCTGTCAAAAGTTATGCACCTGAGAAAATTTGGCTGATTTTCAAAAAAAGGGGAAAAGACCCCCTAAAAGTTATAGAACCCTAATGAAAATCACACCATCATATTCAGCATATCAGAGAACCCTACTGCAAAGGTTTCAAGCTCCTATCTACAGAAATGTGGAATTTTGCATTTTTTGCCAGAAGAAGGATCACAGATGCATGTTTATTTGTTTGTTTGTTCGTTTTTTTCCCCATTAGTGATTGTATTGACCCAGTGGTCCTAGAATATTGTGGGAGGGCTCATTCGAATGGAAATTAAAAGTTCTAGTGACCAAAAAAAATGGTAACCAAGGTGACCTTTTTAAGTGACCAAAAAAAATGGAGGGCAACTAGGCCCCCTCACATGCTCATTTTTCCCCCAAAGTCACCCAATCAAAATTTTGAGATAGCCATTTTGTTCAGCATGGTCAAAAATATGATAACTATGTCTTTTAGGATGACTTAATCCCCCAAAGTCCCTGGGGAGAGGGCTGAAAGTTATGAACTTTACCCAATGTTAACATATATTATTGGTTATTGGGAAGTATACAGAGGTTTTCAGAGGGGATTTTTTCTGGTAGTGGGGGGGGGAGTGGGTTGGGGGTTATGTGGGAGGATCTTACCATGAAGGTAGGTTTCACGGGAGAAGGGACATTGCTATGAAGGGGGCGCTGGATTTCCCAGCATTATTTAAAAAAAGATCAGAAATTATATATAAAAAGAACAACTTTTTTAACTGAAAGTAAGGAGCAACATCAAAACTTAAAACAACAGAAAACATTACGTATATGATTGGGTTCATCCCCTAGTCAATACCTCACTCTTTAAGCCAAAGATTATTTAGTACTTTCATAAGAGCTATTTATTCTAATTCACAGCATTTGTGATTAAGGGGTCATTTTTAAAGAATTGGAACAAAATTCAAACTTTAGCTTAAAGAGCAAGGTATTGACTAGGAGGCAAACCCTCTAATATACATATTAAAAATATTAGAATATAGAGGTTTGTTACTTAAGTTAATTTGTAAGTTACATATATTTATTACTAATAAAAACGTTCGTAAATAAAATTAAACAGGTTTCAAGAAAGCCATTTAACCAAATGAAAGTAAAATTAATATTCTATTTTTTTTTAATTATTCATGTACGGTGAGCCAAAATCAAAACCTGCATTAATTCAAAAACGTTCAAAAATTAAATAAAAAAAAACAAGTTTTTTTTTTAACTGAAAGTAAGGAACAACGTTAAAACTTAAAACAAACAGAAATTATTCCGTATATGAAAGGGGCTGTCCCCTCCTCAACGCCTTGCTCTTTATGCTAAATTTTGACTTTCTCACAACTCTACTTTTTTAAACAATGAAAAACTTTAGCATAAAGAGTGAGGCGTTGAGGAGGGGACAGCCTTTTCATAAACAGAATAATTTCTGTTCATTTTAAGTTTTAGTGTTGTTCCTTACTTTCAGTTAAAAAAACTTTTTTTTATTTAATACTCTAAGCAACAAATATTGTCATTTACTCTTATATACAAAGCACTATAATGTCAAACAATAGACAATATTGTGCTTTCCTTATCCATGGAGAATGATATAAAGTCTTCTGTATGACTTTAAACATCAAATTATTATAGAGAAACATGAATAAAGTTATACAGAATACTTTTTGGTTTTCTTATTTAATATATGATCTACTAAAATGTCATACAGAAGAAATTACATTACCCTACTGATATATAGAGAAAACAACAAAGTCATACAGATGGCTTTTCATAGCCTAGGCCTACACAATTTCATATATAGAGCAGCCTAAATATAGTCATACAGATGACTTTTTAATTTATAATTCTACTATAAAGCATTATGAATAAAGTCATACAGATGACTTTTTATATGTCCTGCTATTATAGAGCGAACATAAATAAAGTCATACAGATGGCTTTTTATACCTCATACTATTATAGAGCAAACAATGTATAATATGATAATCTTTTTTTTCTTACCTTTTTTAATACAAAAAAGCAGAGTACAGAGAGAAATAGAAAAAAAACAAAAACAAAGCGAATACAACATAAACTGTTAAATAAAAAAATGTAAAAGTAAATAAACTAAATACTAAATAGATGAGTGATCGAATAATAAAGCCAAAGACTAAAACTGGCATTTTAAACATGCCTTTTGCTATGCAATTGAAATAAAACAGTAATATCAGTAGAACATTACCGTATAATTATCCTTCTGTTCCTGGATCAAAGTAATAAGTACTTGCTGTGCCAAAATATTGTGGGTACACCAACATAGTTGCTGTACATGGTATACTAATAGTGTATAAAAAAGTGGGGATATGGCAAAGACTCATGGTATCTAAAATGAATTCAATAAACTTTCTTATATATAAATACCTGAAATAAAAAGGAACCAATGGTGGCTGAAAGTAGCATACAGCCTTGTCAATGCTTAACTGCTACAGGGTTGCCACCCAATGAAACAATCCACTAGGTCTTTTGGTTAAAGATCTTTTTGTGATTTGTTGGTTAAATTAGTGATTCTGTTCACTAATCTAGTGATTTATGTGTTGATTTAGAGATTTTTTCTTAGGCCTATAAAAAATCACTAGAAATATTAATAAATCACAAGGGGTGGCAACCCTGCTCTGCTATAATAACCAGAGTTAGGAACAGTTTATGTGTAGGGCCTATATTATTTGAACTTATTCTGCAATGCTCTTAGGTGCTTGAACTCGAATGGATCAAAATGATGATTGAAGTATGTGTCTCTAACCATTTAATAATAGCAGCTGAACAAATTGAATTTGAGTGACAGAGTGAGGGAGCTAGTTTTAGTATTGAAAACAAGGTACTTGCACTCTTTGGTTTCAAGTTTGAGTCCTATGTCATGAAAAAACTCAGAAATAAATTATAAGTAATTTAAGTTGTGAAATAGAAGTAAAAATATATTGTTGTTCTATTAAGCTATTGAGCTCACTCAAGATAAATTTTCTTTTAGTAGGGTTTTCAGGCTATTTTGAAGTGAGTCTCAATTTTATTTTTCTTGCTTCCGCCCTCATTTTGCTTCCTCAATTTGCTTCCGCCCTCATTTGTTGTTTCTAAGTTTGTCATAGATAAATTGTTACCATTTCTGATCCAGTATCAGATGGAATTTATTTTTTATATATTTGGAAATTTATTTAAAACATATTTTTTTAGTTTTTGACTACTATGGAGTATATTTTGCTCTTTACTAGGTCTATTAAATGATTCCATCTGAATTTTTCCTAAAGATTTGAGTTTGATTAAAAATCTCTTTACCAGGTTGCTTAACACAATCAATTTATTCAATTCATCTATTTTCCACTGGTTGTGTATTAAATGATTCAAACTGAACTTTTCCTAAAGATTTGAGTTCCATCAAAAACGATTTCAATACTATAAAAAACGGTTTTTAATGGAAACTAATCTTGGTTTTGTTTAAAACGTGTTATTTTAAGTTTTTACAACTATGGGGTGCATTTCGCTCTTTACTATAAGGATATAATTTATGGAAATGGGTAATTTTCATTAAAAGTAAACAATTAGGGTTCATGGCTATAGGGAAAGTATTGTCTTTAACAAGTCTTAATGGAGGACTGAACATTTATACAACCGAATATGTCAAAGATTGCCAGTGTGGATGAATTAGAGTTCTAAATCGGAATGGCTTACATTAACCATTAACATCAATGGGAGGGGAGCTCAATCCCCTAGATTTAAAAAAAAACTGTTTTTGAGGTATTTTCATTAAAAATGTCTTATTTGGTGTTTTTGTAGAACAAATAGAAAAGAATGCAAATTCTCCCTTCTAGATTTCAAAAAAATATTCTTCCCTACCCTTAAATTTCTGTGAATAATAATGCTAATAAAGTTCCGTGTTAATAAATAATTAATGTTATATTCTGTAATAAAGTGTTAATTCCGTGCTAATAAGGTTAACGCAGTTACTTAAGAAGTGTAACTGAGCAAAAGCATCAAAAATTATGCATAAATGTACAAATAAATAAATATATAAATGTGTTAAATAAAATGCCATTTTCAATAAAATGCCGATTTAAAAAGGGACAAATCACTTTAGATATCTGTCAGGTACTAGTAACTTGATGTTTGATTAGTCGTGGTAACGTCATTTTCATTTATTGGAGTCTTGTTTTAGTTCAATTAGTTTGAAAAGGGGGCCCTGGGTGGAATAATAGCTAAAGTTAAATTGGATATTTCAAACGGGAACTGATGTCTCCCCCCAGAAAATTTCTCCATGGATAATTCCCCTTGAAAATCCCCCCTCTCTATGGATAATTTCTCCCAGAAATTGCCCCTGGAAAATGACCTGTTGAAAATTCCCCTTATATTTTCCCCAATAAAAAATTCCAGACACGCATAATTGAGCAGCCACAGAGAAAAATACAAAATAGGTACTTGAAAATGTCGATCAGATGTCCTAACAAAAGAACCAGGTATCAAAAACACTGCTAGGGCAGGGGGTTGGTCTGGTGGGTCTTGAATCACTTTCAGATTAAAAACAAGACTAGAAATCTCAATTTAAGATCAAATGAGCATTCTCCAAAGCTTCTACAACCAGGAGGGGGAGGATGGGGATACGGAAAAGGCCAGCCCCCTCTTATACGGAATAAATTTTGCTTATTTTGGAGTTTAATGTTGGTCTTTATTTTCATAGTAACAACGTAGACCAGAAATATTCCCGGAAATCACGTGGGATTATACGCCAATATCTATCTCCACCCCTTTCTTCTCTTCCTAATTATAAATTCACCATGTAAACCGTGGATAAATTGTATAATCTATAATCCTTGTCCCGGTGCTGTTGAGGAGATGGCATACCTAGAGGTATAGTTATTAGACCTTTTGATTAGTCTGAACAAAATGAAAATTAAAAAAAATTAACCATTGTTAAGGGGATACACACAAAAAGGGCAAGGTCCCCTTGCCCAAACCTCAATATCTCTTCATGCCCCCCTCAGCATACATTGAAAGTTTTGGCCTAATACCATCAGCTGCTTTTTAGATACTGATGATATTCCCTTTCACAATCAACAAGGAAAAGGTGTATTTTTATTGTGTTTTTTCATCCAACATTTCAACATTTCCTTAAAGTTTCTCCTTAATACTCTTGGCGAGCCAGAATCAAGCATACCCTCTTTTCTTAAGAGAAAACCTGATATGATAACAATGAGCAACTTGCATAACTTACAACCATTGCACCAGGGTTGGGGGGGGGGGGGTGACTGTCAACCGCAGAGGCACAGTTATTTGACCTTTGGACTATTTTGAATAAAATAACTATCTCGACATTTATTTATCGGATTATTTGGATACAAAGGGTGTGGGTGGTGGTTGCCCTCAGATCACTTTTGAATCATAAGAACAGCACTGTAATGTTCAATTTCCAACTGAATGAGCCCCCTCCAAAGTTTATACAACCACCTTTTCCATAAAAACCTTATATCTTAACAACGGGCAGCTTACGTAACTTACAACCCTTGCACCAGGGAAGGGGGATTTCAACCCCAAAGCCATGGTTATTTGACCATTGGACTATTTTGAACAAAATGGCTATCTCAAAATTTTAATCGGATGCGTTTTGGGAAAAAGGGTGTGGGGGATGGTTGCCACCAATCACTTTTGACTTTTAAAAAGGCCACTAGAACTTTTACTTTCTAACTGAGAGAATCCCCTTCGAAGTTTATACAGCCACCCTTTCCATGTGAAGTGCCTCACTATAGCGTTGCCTCTGACTTAAGCAGCTGAGTAGAACTTTCAATTTTCTTTCTAGTGAACATCCAACATTATCTAGGGGAATATGGGGGCGGGGAATTATCCGGTAGGATTTTACGTCATCAATGGTGTAATTTTTTGGGTGGGGTTTTCCAAGGGTGGGAAAAACTTTGTGGAGGGGAAGATTTTCCTGGGAAAATTTTTCTTGGAAGTGAATCTTTGAGGAAAATTTTCTGAGGGGTTTTTCCAGCGGTGAGGTATTTTGCGGTTCGGGGAAAAATTTTTCAGGCGGGAAAACACCTTGCACCGTTTCAAACATCGCAGTCCAAACAAACTGAGATGTTTCAGTGCTTTATAATATGTCCAATAATTGTTTCCTAATTTTTCAGGTTCTGTTTTGTATTACCTTGAATATGCCAAACCGATCCTCTGCAAGTTTTAGATGCTGAGGTCAATGTGGCGAACGTTGTTGACCAGTCTCATTCTCGTAACAAACGAGTATCATTATTTTGCACAAAATGTTAAAAAAAACGGAACTAAATCCACTGGTTTCAGAAACTGGGCTGGTGGGTCTTGTTTCATACCCTGATTCTCAAGGAATTAATATCTTTTTTAGGGGGGGGGGATAAGTACGATTTTCCTTACTTTTTTCTGCCAGTTCTTTAAGTTTTCTCGAATTTCCTTTCTAGATAGTATTAACCGTGACTTTTCGCATTTACATGCTATTTAATGCTATGAGTGCAGTTGTCAGGAACACCGAGTTCCCCAAACAAGCTGGCCGAGGCATATATAAGCAGAAGATGGGCCATCTACAAGGAAGTGAAAAACTGAATTACTCAGGAAGTTTTTTTTTTGTCAGCGTGGGTTAGTTGTAATTCAATAGTATGATAAACAATCCTTTGGAGAAACCTGCATACGACACGCGATCCCGTTTTGGACAAACATTTAAGGTAACGTTTTCGTAATATTTAAGGAGAAAGTAAATGATCTAAATTTTTGATTTTCAGAAGTTGATTCCTGTAAGTTCACTTGCGCTACTCAGCTATGGGTTTCAAATGCATCTAAGGTACACTGGCCAGTAAGTCCTAAAATGTGAATACTTCGTAAAATCAATGCTCTGTACTTGATAAACATTGATATTCCATACTGTGGTTTAAAAAATTCACTCTTATTTACTTTTTGTATTTAAAGGTAACTTTCTATTTTAGCACCCGGCTTCTAGCTTTAACATAGGAAAACCCATCGTAATCGGAGAGTTCGCCTCAACTTGCTCTGAAGGAGAGTCGATTGAACAGCTTATGGAGCATGCTTATTCTAGTGGATATTCTGTAAGTCTAAATGTCTTTGCTCTCTTTCGGCTTTTATTCGAATTAATTTAAAAACTTTTTCCACAAAATAAGTTTTTCAAAGAAAAGTAAAGAGCTCCATTAAGCCAAGAATGAGCAGAAATAAAGTCAAATAATCTTCCAAGCGTAAAAATACCATAAATCAATATCAACAAATAAATGAAACTCAAAACGAATAGAAATTACAATAAACAGGCAATTTCAAAACGAGCAAAAATTAATATGAGTAGGGCTGATAACCCCCATGCCTTATCAAGACCAGAATATAATTTGCGCTTTACTGAAAAAAAAACAAATGACCGTAAATTGTCATTTTTATTGACATATACCAATATTTATTCCTTAAAGTTTTGATAGATTTTATTTAGAAAAGTAAGAAAAGTGAAAACTTCTGAAACGTATTTTGTTTTCAGTAAAGCGAAAATTATGTTCTGGTCTTGAGAAGGCATGGGGGCTATCAGCCCTACTCATATTAATTTTTGCTCGTTTTGAGTTTGACGCAAAATTTTTAGCTAGTTTTCTTAAACTATTTTCTGATAAATCTCGATATTTAAGCTTATTTTTTGGTGACCTGATATTTAAGATGTTAAGTTACCCAATCAACATGAGGTGGTCAAATCCAGCATTAATAAGAACGTCAGCCGAACAATCTTTTGGTAATTGGCCATTGACAAAAATACTAACTATTAGAGTCTCTGAAGACTGCATTATTCCCGTGAGAATTGACACTAAAGGGTATAAGTAAGACAACAACATTCTGTTAAGGAAATCAACATGGCCATCTAATTTCAACAGATCAATAATAAAATCACCCATTATAACTGTCTTTTTGTTTTATCTTGTAACTTTAGACAAAATACTTTCAAAAACTTCTGTGAAATCATTATCTGAAAATGATGGTGCTTTATATACTGTTCCCATTATCAAATTTTCCGAGCTTAACGACCTTGTTTCAATAAACAGAATTTCAACTTTACCTTCAAGGCAGAGCGAAAGGTCAAATCTTACGTTATAATCCACATCAATTCTAATCAAAGCTACTAGTCCTCTTCTCTGCATAAGCGAACGACCTTACCCTGGAACAGAAAAATCCATTACATTCACATTCACGTCATTTAAACAAGTTTCACATAGGCAAGGTTGGAATTTAAGACAGCCCATTGCTGACAGGAGTGAACATTTGGCTGATCGAAACCCTTTACAGTTCCAAAAAAGTAAAGAATCACCTTTACTAGAATCCCATTAAGAAAGACTCCCAAGTTCAGTGTATACACTATATTTTCCACATTTGCCAGTCCATCTTTCCATTTTGATCCATCGAATGAAATGTCTGCGACTACATAATCCAGAACTAGCCTATTTCCTTCGTAATTTTTTAAACGATCATGGGACTCTAACATGAACTAACCGTACGCAGTAAGGAGTAAGAAGAACAAATATAAAGAGGAAAACAAAAACAATAAGAGTACATGAAGGCAGAAAAGGATATAAAGAAGAGAGAAAAGAAAAAATGTAGAGGAAAAAATGAGTAGAGGAAAGTGTAGTAGAGGAAAAAATGAGTGGTACATTTACATTATTGGAGATTAATGATGGAGCTGGCAGCAGTGACGCACGAGTACCTAATGTGGCTGTGGAAATAACTGCTGGTTGTAGACTATGTCTTGAATGGGACACTATGTATGCTAGATACGTGATATCATTAAGCAAATTTAAGCAGGAGGAGCAGCTCAAAATAGGAGGAGCAGCTGTTCAAAATAGTTCAAAGATTACAAACAATATTTTCGGGGCGGATACAACCTTCAGAGCCCACGGCCAAGGGTTTGAAGTTATGTTCGGGAACATATAAGGCTTTTGTGGAAAATGTGTCTGCATAAACTTCGGAAGATGCCTTTTTTATTAGAAATTGGAAGTTTTGTTTCCCTTTTAAGGAGTCAAAAATGATCGGAGGGCAAAAAGACGAACTGACGAATCATAATCTTATTAAGCCCCTAAAAAGACTACTGTGCTTTATACAATTATATCTGCATGCTTTTTATAATTTTATATAATTCAAAAGGTGATTTTATTATTTTAACTTTTAGTTACTATGTGCAGTGGTTTGTTTTTTATGATGTTTCAGCAATATCCGGTGAAACTAGCATATGTCGCATTTATAATGAACTATATCGACCCTTTATGTAAGTTATAATAACATAAGCTACTACAGTGTTATAGAAAAATGTAGTTTTTCGTAAAACACTGATTATATTTCAAAAATCCAATGCCCCGCTAACCATGAAAAAAAGATGCCATATATGCAGAATATCGTGGTTTCAGCCACTTTTCTCCATTTTCAAGCCAAAATATTTTCCTTGTTGTTTAAGCCAAGGGATGGTAAGTTTCTTATATAAAGCTTTCGAACAAGGCGGTTCTAGCAGGGTACATCTTGTTTTGATCTGATTGTATTTTTTAAGAGTTATGGGTTATTGTAGTTATTACTAAGGGTTATGATCGTCTCTTACTAAGTTGCTAGCTACCGCTGCAACCCAGACTAGAACTATACATTTCTAATCAAATGAGCCTCTTCGAAAGTTCATACGACCACCCCTTCAATAAAAACCTTATTTGCCCTTGGGGCATATGAGGTGCCCCCCAGCCTACCCCCCCAGACTCTGGGGGATTCTGTTTATGTTATACGTTTTATGTATTATACGTTATACATGTTATACGTGTTATAGTTTATGTTATACGATATTTGTCTATTTTTGAACGAATGGCTATCTCAAATCGATGCATTTCTATCCGATACATTTCGGGAAAATACGATGTGGGAGGGGGTGACTGCCCCCGATCAATTTGACTTTTAAAAAGGGCACTAGCACATCTGATTCCCAATCCAATAAGCCCCCCCCCCCCCCCGGAGTGTATACGACACTCCTTTCCCAAAAAATCTGATATGCCCTCAGGACATAACTTACAACCCTTGCGCTAAGGACTCTGGGGGGGGGGGGTTGTAATTCTAAAAGACATAATTTCCACACCATATAACTACGATAAACAAAATGGCTATCTCAAAATTTTGATTAGATGTGTTTTGGGAATTGATGGGCGCAGGGGAGGGGGCTATTGCCCTCCAATCGCTTTGGACTATTAAAAGGGGTGCTAGCCCTTTCAATTTCAAATCGAAAGAACCTTTTTTGAAGTTTCTATGACAACAAATGACTATCTCAAAATTTCTATCAGATGCATTTCGAGAAAATACAAGATGGAAGGGATATCCACCCTTTGATCACTTTTGACTCTAAAAAAGGGCACGAAAACTTTCAACTTCTAATCAAATGAGCTCCATCCAATCCAAAGTTTGTACGGCAACCCGTTCCATAAAGCACTTAATTTTGATTAGATGTGCCTTGGGAATTGATTGGCTGAGGGTCGATTGTTGCCCTCCAATCACTTTTGACTGTTAAAAAAGGCCCTTTCAATTTCCAATCGAATGAGCCTTTTTTGAAGTTTCTACGACAACCAATGGCCATCTGATAATTTCTATCAGATACATTTCGGGATAATATGAGGTGTGGGGGGGGGTATCCAGGGCACTAGACCTTTTAATTTCCAATTGAATGAGTCTTTGTCGAAGTTTATATGACAAATACTTCGATACGAAGTGCCCTGGTCTAAAAAATAATAAAATAAAAAATAATAATAATACATTGTACCCAAGTCACTCTTTACTTAGGCAGTGCTGTTGCGCTGCCTATGATCAGTTCAAATAGGGTTCTCTTATGATTAAATATGTCACATTATATACTACTACTACTACTATTACTACAAAATCCCAGCAGATCCAAGCCGCCTGAGGCAAATGAAGCTACTCACACGCTCCTCCTCCATCCCAATCTATTCAAAGCCTCCCTCTTTACACC
>JAQQPU010006163.1:0-43833 GCA_029168905.1 Artemia sp. Kazakhstan ARC1039 | reverse complement strand
AATTTTAAAAGTGTCAAATTGAAAGTGTCAATTTGAAAGTGTCAAATTTAAAAGTATCTGAAAAACTTAAAAGTACCTAATTTATATTGTCATAGAGCTTTTTGAAGAATTTGCCAATATGTCGCTGGATCCAAGCGAACAATTGTTAAAGCAAAAACTTATTGCCAAAACAGTGGAAATTTCCATATATTTTCACCCATACAACGGAGACTCAGATGTAGAAAAACTTAGCATTCAATTAAACCGATTTGTAGAAACAACCAAAACGGACTTAAAAACACTGGTGGGCATGCTTCTCATGAGATTAAAAGGGCAAGCTTTGAACTTTCTGAAACAAATCGAAAACACTATAGGCGAAGACAATAACCTGTCAATAAACTGTATAGAAAAATTGCTAAAAGCGTTCCAAGAGCGATTCGTTGAAACTAGTTCAACACACAAATTAAAAACGGGACTATATATTTTGATCAAACACAAAATGTCTGGGAATATCTACATAAAGTGAGGGTCTCGACAAAGGCAAAATTTGGAAAAGAATCTGGTAGTTTATATGATAAAGTTGTACTACACGCTTACTTACAAGGGCTGAGCCCAAAACTATATCGAATGATAATATCTAAGAACATACAAACATTGGACTTGGCAGTTCAAGAAGTGGAAAGAATGGTAGAAATTGAAACGATTTTGGCAAACCACAATAAGTCAAAAATAAATAGCGTAGGAAAATCAACACCAAGACGATCACGAGAGATTTCCCCCAAATCTTTCAAGGGATAATTCCCCAAAACAAAATCAAAATAGGCCATTAACCTCCACGAGGCAGAGAACCGTACGCTTCGTACCTACCAATACCAAAAATTACCCAAATAATTCATCTGGTGGGGTTATGATGACCCAAAAGATTTGTTATCTGGTCGTTGGACTATTTCTAGAAAATAGATATCTAAATTTTTTTGATTGAATCCATTTTGGGAAAACAGGGTGTGTTTGTGAGTAGGGGGGGGGGCGGGGGGTAGATGCCCTCCAATCATTTTTGAATCTGAAAAAGGTAACTTGAACTTTGAATTTCCAATCAAATGAGCCACTTCTGAAGTTTATATGACTATTCCTTACATTAAACCTGATAAACTCCCGGGGCATAACTTACAACACGCCTCCGGGTTCTGGGGGGTTGTTTCGACCCTGCAGGTTTTATATTTAATCTATAAAATGTTTTGAAAAAAATAAGTATCTCATAATTTTGATTGGATGCATTTGGGGAAAAAGGGTGGGTGTTTATGGGAGGGGGAAAGAAGGTGGATGTCCTTCAATACCTTTAGACTATTAAAAGGGTAGTTATTACTTCCGATTTACAATTGAATGAGCCCCCACCAAAGCTTATTTGAACGTCTTATCCATATGAAGTGCCTCTAGGGTAAAAAAAATAAAAAATATTGGAGCTTTATGGCCTTAAGGTTGGTGGGGGGAGGTTAGTCGCCATTGGATAACTTTTGACTCTTAAAAAGAGAACTAGAACTTTCAATTTATAATCATTTGACTCCCCTCCGAAGTCTGTACGACCAATTGTAACACAAAAACTTTAGATACCCCTGGGCATAAGTTACAACCCATACCTCGGGCTCTATTTTGGGCTTTGTTCACCCTGAGGTTTTTGTCGTATGATCGTTGGACAATTGGACAAAACAAAATGGCTCTCTAACAATTTTGATGCCATCCATTCCAACCTAAAGGGGGGGGGGGGGGGGGGGGGGTAGATGCCTTCCAATCACTTTTGATGACTCTTAAAAAGCTAGGAGTTTTTGCTAATTGATGTTTAAACTATTTGGAACGAAACGACAATCTAAAAATTTTGATCAGATGGATTTCGGTAAACGAGGGTCTTTTTTTAGAGGGGGGGGGGCTGGATTCCATCTGATCACTTTTGACTCTTCAAAAAGAGAAATTCTGATTCCCAATCGAATGAGCCCCCTCCGAAGTTTGTCCGACCATCCCTTCCATAAAAATATTATATGTCACCGGAGCACAATTTACTACACTTGCCCCGGGGATCTGGACTGATGTGTTATCCCTGGATTTTTGTTATATGATCTTTGGTCTATTCTGAAGAAAATGGCCATAAACAATTTTGATTGGACATATTTAGGGAAAAGATGCTTGGGAGGGCGAGGGGCTCGTTGCCATCAGATCACTTTTGACCCTTAAAATGGGAACTAGAACTCAATTTCAAAAAATTTGAATCCCATTCCTAGTTTAGAAGACAACCTCTTCCATAAAAACCTTATATGCTCCATGGGCTTCAGTAAAAACCCGTTTCCTTGCTTTGGGGGCTATAATGACCCCGAAGTTTTGTGGTCTGATCGTTGGACTATTTCAAACAAACTGGCTATCTCGATATTTTCATTCAATGCATTTGGGGAAAAGAAGGTGTGTGTGTGGAGGTGGGGGTAGACGCCCTCCCGTCATTTTTGACTCATTAAAAGGTAACTAGAACTTTCAATATCCAATCAAATGAGCCTCTTCTGAAGTTTATACGACCACCCCTTACATAAAAACCTTATTTGCTCCTGGGGCAAAATTTAAAGCTTGTCCCCTGGCTCTGGGGGGTTGGGTCAACACTGGAATTTTATCATTTGATGTTTGAACTATTTTTAACGAATAAGCTACCTCAAAATTTTTATCAGATGGGTTTGGGGAACAAAGGGTGGGGGGGGCTAGTTGCCCTACTATCTCTTGACTCTTAAAATTGAACTACAACTTTCATTTTCCAATCAAACAAGCCTCCTCTGAAGTATCTACGAGCATCCCTTCCATAAGAACTATATATACCCCCAGGGTATAATTTACAACACCTACCCCAAGGCCTTTGGAGGTCGTGTCCACCCTGGAGGTACTGTTGTCTGATGTTCGATATATTTTTCGGCAAAATGGCTATTTCAGAATTTTTATCGGATGCATTTGGGAAAAAAAAGCATGGGTGGTTAGTTGCCCTGCTATCACTTTTGACTCTTATAAAGGGCATTAGAACCTCCAATTTCCAATTGATTGAGCCTTGTCTGAAGTTGAATCGAACATTCTTTCCATAAAAACTCATATTCCCCCGGGGCATAGCTTAAAACGCTTTCCCCAGGGTTCTTCGGGGTTGTGTTGTCCCGTAAGTTATGTTATCTGAGCTTTGAACTATTTTCAACAAACGGCTGTCTCAAAACACTTTATCGAATGGGTTTATGGAAAAAAGGGCGTGGAGGGGTATTTGTCATCCAATCTCTCTTGAGTGTTAAAAAGTGAAGTAGAATTTTCAATTTCTAATGAAATGAGGCCTCTCTGACGTTTAAACGAGTATCTCTTCCATAAGAACCATATATGCCCCCAGGGAATAACTTACAACGCCTGCTCCCGGGCTCTGGAGGTTTGTATCGACCGCGGAGTTTAGGTTATCTTTTTTTAAAGCTATTTTAAACAAAATGGCTATCTCAAATTTTTATCAGATTTATCTGGGAAATAAAGGCGGAATGGGGGGGTCTTGCCCTCCTATCAATTTCGACTCTTAAAAAGGCCACTAGAACTTCCTATTTCCAGTTGAATGAGCCCATTTGAAGCTTATACTACCACCCCTTCCTTGTGAATTGCCTCTGGGGGGAAAAATAATAATAAAACATTGAAGCCTGACAGCCTTTACTATAGGCAACACTCTAGCGTTGCCTCTGATTAAAATAACTAATGTTAAAAGCCAATATAAGTGTCATCATGTGGGAGAGGAGAGGAATCCAAAATAAAATTAGTTCTTAAAACCTCTCAAAAGATTTACTTTTTTTTTAACTCTGTAGACTTTCAAAACATTTTGAAAGATATTGTTTTCAGTTTTTTTAAGTTCTGATTTTTGTGTTATGTGGTTTTTGTTTTTTTCTAGCTGTAGAGTTTTAAATTTTTAGGTCATTTTTCGCCACATGTGTCTAGCCTTCACTTACAGACAAATACGTCACTAGTTGTTTCAAAGAATCCATCTACAGGCGATACCTCAATTGTATTTGCATTAAAATCTGAAGGGAAAAGCTTGGAAAATCAGAAAACAGGTTTGAAAAGTCGCCTTCAAAGTAAAAAGTGTGGAAAATTGGAAGTATATCAAGTAACTCATAAAGAAAAAAGATACATAAATGTGAGGTATGTGACAAGACCTTTTCTTGCGTAGCAGATTTAAACAACCATCAAACAATGCATACGGGTGAGAAACCGTTTAAGTTTGATGTTTATGATAAAACCTTTTCTGAAGCAGGAAATTTGAACTTGCACCAAAGAGTGCATACAGGTGAGAAACCGTTTATGTGTGAAGTTTGGGCTAAAACCTTTCCTCACGCAGCACATTTGAAAAGGCACCAAAGAGTGCATACAGGTGAAAAACCGTTTAAGTGTGATGTCTGTGATTAAATCTTTTCTCAAGCATCAGATTTTAAAAAGCACCAAAGAATACAAACGGGTGAGAAACTTTTTATGTGTGATGTTTGTGATAAAACCCTTTCTCAAACATCAGATTTGAACCGGCACCAAAGACAGCACACAGGTGAGAAACCGTTTAAATGTGATGAAGGTGACAAGACCTTTTCTCACCCAGCAAATTTTGAAAAGCACCAAAGAATACATACGGGTGAGAAACCGTTTAAGTGTGATATTTGTGACAAAACCTTTTCTCAAACAGGAAGTTTGAACACCCATCAAAGAAAGCATACGGGTGAGAAACCGTTTAAGTGTGATTTTTGTGACCAAACATTTTATCAAGCAGAAAATTTGAACAAGCACCAAAGAGGGCCTACGGGTGAGCAACCAATTAAGTAGTGTATATGTGAGAAGTTTTTTTTTGTAAGCTTGCAGTTTGAATACACATCAAAGACTGCAAATAGGTGAGAGACCTTTCATATGTGATGTCTGTAGAAAAACTTTTCTGATGTTAGCAATTTTCACAGGCATCAAAAACTGCATACGGCACTTTAGAAAGATTGTTGTAACACAAGCTGTATCTTCATTGGGTTTGGTTATTATTCTCACGACCAAATAGCAATACATCGAATGTTTTTTTCAATTTTTTTCATGTGTTTAGTTTCAATAGCAATTTCAACCTGTGAAAAATAGTGATACGTATTTGCTTGATTGGGATAAATGTGATGGTTATAAGAGATTATTGTCTACATAAAGGTTTTGAATGAGTTCAAAAGAGTTCATATAAGTACAAAACTGTTTAAAAGCCTATTTATGTAGGAAGTGCTTGCCTTGACTAGACTATTTGAACACGCACAAGGAGTGCATACAGGTGAGACACCATTTAAATTTGATTTATGCAAAAGAGTAATTTCATTTAAGTTGGCTCTGAATTAGCATCTAACAACCTATTCCAGAAAAAGTATCTAACAACCTATTCTAGAAAAAGCCTCTGAGATTATAGACAAGAAGAAGACCTTTCGAACCATACTGATTTTATTTAAAGATGAAAGCTTGATGAAGAATCAAAGTAGTTCTACGTTGACTAATTCTCATACTTGAATTAACACTTTGGATGTTTATATAGTTTTCCGGTAATTTCGATTTTTGCAAGTGAAGCTAATCTTTTCATCCAAGGACCAATGTGGAACCACATGAGCCGAAAAAAGGCAAATCCCTATTTTACCAAAAAATTCTCTCTTTAATTGATAATCTGAATAGAAACAGAAGTTTACATTGTCCAATACTGAAATGCATAATAATCAGGATTTTTAAGGAACCAAAAATTTACGCAAGAAAGCAAGATATAATTTATTGTCATTTGTTTCATTTAGTTCCACAAAAAGAAAAAAACAGATGAAATGGATTAAAAGGCTAAAGAAATGGGAATCATGGACCAATTGACGAAAATAAATTTGTGGCCCATGTGTTTCTTTTTCTTCTTTATAAACAATCTTCACTGAATTACTCCGGTTTTTATTGATACACCAAAGATGCACGACTTTGTTTATGGTATTGTGCAGAATTATGTTACTTTGGACCAAGACACCCAACCGCACAAAAGAACTGAAAACATTGCTTTGTCCAAATATTATATTAGAAAAGAGCCAAAAGTAAAAATTTACTTTCTGATTAACTTTGAAATTTTTAGATATTTTGATTTTGTTTGCTTGCCTAAGTAGACCATAAGATTTGTTTGAAAAGGAGGGGGCCTACAAATAATCAAGATTTCGTTAACTCGCTGTCCTTGACCAAGGTAACCGATATTTTGAAAAACTGAAGGACTTGTTGTTTTTTTTATAATAATTGTGCTGGTGCTGCCCAAAACGAAATTCAGAGTAGAATCTAATTTTTTTGGCGTTGGATGAGGAACCCCTATGACAACAATTTCTTATGGATATGTTATGAACTTATGCTGATAAATTCCTGGTGTAAGAGGGCTCCTACGCTGAAAATAGTAGTAAAAGAGTAAGTCCCCTCCTCCCGAAAACGGACTCAATAAGTCTGTTTTGATTTGTTTTGTGAACTGTCTAAGAGGAGATCAGCGGAAATTGACCAAAATTAGCATTCTAAGCAGCTTGAAAGGATCCACTAGATTGCCTTTTTTGCCACCAAGACCAAAAATAATCAGATTTGTGTCTAAAATTGGCTTTTGAATTTTACGCAATGGTTGTGTATCTTGTGTCAAGAAGTCTTCTATGTGGGAAAAATTGAGGGTGCCCTTTTGTTTGCTTTGATTAAGTCAAGTTGCTCGTTATTTAGAATCCCTTATAATTCGTCAGGTGGACAGCTTCACTTACCTTGGTAGTATTATTAGTAAAGATGGTGGGAGCAGTGAAGATGTTAAAAGTAGAATAGCCAAGGCTCAGGGTGTTTTTTCACGGTTAAAAAAAGTTTGGAATAATTGGAAGATAAGTCTGCAAACCAAGATTAGGATATTAAAAGCTACAGTGATGACAGTGGTCAAATATGCCTCTGAAGCATGGGCGCTCCGAAAAGCGGATGAAGATTTGCTAGATATTTTCCAGAGAAATTGCTTAAGGATTGTTCTGGGTACCCAGCTGACTGACCGTATTTCAAATAATAGGCTATACGAAAAATGTGGTTCAATACCGCTCTCTAAGGCTGTAATGAAAGAAAGGTTGAGGTGGCTAGGGCATATTGTGCGGATGAACGATGACATATTTCCGAAGATTGTTCTTTTCGGTCAACCGTTTAGGGCTAAACGGATAGCAGGTCGTCCTCGTCCGGAGTGGGAGGTCGTCATAAAGAAAGATTTAAAAAAATGGGAACTTCGTGGGCGGGTGTGAAAAGGAGGCTTCGAATAGATTGGGATGGAGGAGGACCGTGCTTAGCTGTGTTTGCCTCAGGCGGCTTGGTGCTGCGTTAAAAAACCAACAAAGAGAAAAATCTCAGTGGAAAAAAAACAAAAACAAACGAGACTGCAGCCAGTGGAGTGTTGGGCCAGTGTGGCCAGGGTCAACAATTGGTGCTGCAGTGAGTTGTTAGTAGTACTAGTAGTATAATTTGTTTGAATTGAAAAGCCCCTCCCTCTTATTTCAAGGCATTATTTGAAACTTACTGATTTTATTGGGACTTTTTCCAAACAACACTGTTTGCCATTCAGAATCAACTCCTGGTGGGCAATAATTTGAAAAATTCTTAAGATCAGAAATCTTTTATGCGTAAACTAGTGTTAGATACAGACATTTGGAGAGAAAGGGTCAATGTACTTAATTTTGATACAAGTCCAAGAAAATTAAATATAGGAAGATTTTCGTAAACAAATGTAGCGTCTCAGTAAGAAGGGGGGGGGGGAATTCTACTGTTACCAATGATAAGAATTTTCAATTTGTTGTAAACTTTATTGATTCATAATTATCCATTAGGTCAAAAGTTTAAAATTACTAAAGCTTCAATTACTCCTTAAAAATCTTGTTTTATTTACTTGGAAACTGTTAGTTTCACCTATTTAACCTGTAATCTGAAAACAATGCCGTCACTATGTAAAAATTAACGCTCTGAGAAACAGCAGAATTGAGCTTTGAATTAAAATTAGAATGTTTAATCCCACAGTAACTGCTGTTGCTCTCAGATATATTTACTTCTAAAGTTGAAGAAGGATTAGTTTTAGCGCTTCCAGAGAATCGAGTAGCCCATTGTTAGTGTTTATTTAACTGATCGTAATAAACGTTGTACTGGTTGCCGAAAATTGGTCAATTTGGCAATTGTTATCATTCTATCCGAAATAAGTGAGTTGCCGAAGACTCACTACCTTTATTGACACGTATTCTCAGATTCTCTTGCTCTCAGATATATTTACCTCTAAAGTTGAAGAAGGATTAGTTTTAGCTCTTCCAGAGAATCGAGTAGCCCATTGTAAGTGTTTATTTAAGTGATCGTAATAAACGTTTTACTGGTTGCCGAAAATTGGTTATTTTGGCAATTGTTATCATTCTATACGAGATAAGTGAGTTGCCAAAGACTCAATAAATTTATTGACACGTATTTTTTATTTCAGCTTCTCTGATCTTCACAATAAAATTCTGAAATGACAATTTTAATTGCCACAATGGACCAAGATGTGAGAAATAATATTGGAAGTGGCCTAATTGGAGCCTTCAGACCTCTCTCTGGAGGCTATATGGTACCCAATATATTCAATTATACATTCTTTCTATTTTGGCCTTTTAAGTTGTCATGAAAAATATATTGTTTCCCAAAGTCAACTTAACATTCAAAATTAAGCCATGACTACCAAAACTGCACAACTTCACATGGAGGTCCTTTTCAGTAGAAATTGAATTCTCTCTTTTTTCTAATTTATTAAGATAAATTGGGTGTACGGGTTTTCATTTCTAATTTAGAGAAAATATTTTTTTGTGTCCTTAGTGTTTTAAATTTAGCGAGTTTTGTAGCAATAGAAAAAATTGATATTTGTAGCGATGGAAAATTCTCCAATAGCGCCGCTTATAGTGCTGAAGATTGTGCCAACAAGGCCTGTGCCACGCTCAATTATTGGGTACAAATTAAATGTACAGCCATGTAAACGTGACCTCTTTTTCTCGTGTTATCTGGAGATCCGATTCCCTCTAGGAGCGTTTACCTTGGAGACGTACGAACTAATTATCTATTATCAGACTAGATTCAGACATATAAAATGAAACAAACACAGATACAAAAGGCAATAGATTTATTGACTTACATATTTAGATGCACAGCAATAGGTCACTTCAAATGACAATAATGGTGACCGAGATGAAAGAGTTTAAGACTTCTATTTCAATGGATCTTCTCAAATCTGATTTACGAATAATCTTAAAAAGCACATCTACCCCACTATCAAACGCAGTTCTTTCGTCCTGTGCTGTAAGGACTGGCTTGCCATTGGCTCACGTGGCCCAAGGACGCGAATCCTCGTCCAATAATTTCTTTAAGATATTTCAGATGATTCAGGCGTTCACACGATTTTTTTGCCATTTAAACTTCCTGTGAAAGTGACTGCACTTTTTCTCTTTGCTGATTAAGGACTTTTCATTTTTGCAACTAGATTTAGCTTAATTATAAGAAATCGGAATTATCTTTAGAAAGGAACTTTATTTTGGTATTTTAAATACATCGCATCTTACTCATGGTACATATCACCCTTCCCATCAATTAATGACGTCCCGTCATTAGTAACTGCTCGCCTTTGATCTTTTTAAAATGTTCGTCATTTACTATTTATTCTACATAATTATTTTATGTATATGTTATGGCTTAATCAGGAGTGCTAGAAATTTTCCCTATTACCTTTCTTATTTTATTCTACATCCCTATCTAAAATTCATCTACCGGACTAAGATTATTCATGGTTCTAGGCTAGCTACTATACTAAAGATTTTTTTATTTTTTTTTATCTAACACTGATTACTTTTACATTTCCAACAAGGTTGGGGCTATTCTACCTTTACATTAGCTTTTTTTTTAATTCACTTTTTTTGTCTATATGGTACACTACTTTCTATCTACGCTACATTAAATGAATTGCTTGACAACGCTACACATAACTATCTGGATATCTAACACTACATACACCAACGATTTAAAACACACAATATTGTGTTTACCATGTTCACTGGTAATTTTAAAATACTTTCACTATTGCGATTTTTGAATTATCAAAGTTATTAGGAAGTAACATATGTAGATTCACATCTATTCATCACCTTCGAGTCCTTAATGTACTCAATCCTTCTGTTGTAAATTATTGTCTTTCACTCTTTTTGTCTTGGCAAAAACTTTGAAGCATTTACGTTATGGTTTCTTCATGGAACAGTTCGAGCCTGGTTGTCTTTACACGACAAGTTTTTTCTAATAGTCTACTGGGAAATGATGCTTCCCACTACAGGTGTTGGCGTATTTCTTCTCAGCATATGATTGTTTAGGATATCTTGAGGCACATAGAGAATGTATTCTCGCGTTAAAATTGTTCATTTTTGCCTTTTATAAAATTGTTAGCTCAAGGCTTGCGTCGATTAGCCTTTGTGGTGATTCCTCGGTTAATCACGGGGTAATTGAACTTTGGATTTGAAACGGGTTGTCGTCATACTATAGTGACTCTTTTAATATATTGTCTTTAAGTTCAACTTCAAACATCTTCAAATATCATTTAACTTCAAATATCGTTAAATATCGTTTATCTTGTACTGCTCGATGGGGTTCTCAGAATTAAACTTCAAATTGTCTTTACTTTAACTTCAAATATCTTCGAATGTCTTTGAATACCATTTAACTTCAAATATCGTTAAATATCGTTTATCTTGTGCTGCTATATGGGGTTCTCAGAATTAAACTTCAAATTGTCTTTACTTTAACTTCAAATATCTTTGAATGTCTTTAAATATCATTTAACTTCAAATATCGTTAAATATCGTTTCTCTTGTTCTGATCGATGGGGTTCTCAGAATTAAACTTCAAATTGTCTTTACTTCAGCTTCAAATATCTTTGAATGTCTTTAAATATCGTTTAACTTCAAATATCGTTAAATATCGTTTATCTTGTTCTGATCGATGGGGTTCTCAGAATTAAACTTCAAATATAGTGTTACCTGATACGTAATATGGTTCATGGTCGAAGAAACGACGATCGAAGGTAACTGTTGTTTTCGTAGACGAAGCTGGGATGAAAATTGCCTGGGGTCTATGGTGAGTACTCTTCGTTGGTTGAGATATGATGAAAATAGATGATACTGGGTCGTATCTGTACTGGGCAGCTCATTGTAATGCTCAATAACCAATGTGTCCATTTACTTCCTGTAATAAAAATAACGAGGCAGAATCACACGTTCTTTATAGTAAACACTCATAGTACAAATAAGTCACGTGTTGATTGGATACATTAATTTCTAAGCTATGAGACAGAATTAAATAAATACACTAATATTAGTCCTCTCAACGAAAATCTAAAAATTTAAAACAGAGATGTCTTCAAATTTGTTTTGAGAACGGAAACATCAATAAAGGGCTTATATAATTCTTCAATACTTATTAAATAAACATAAAGGGCTTATATAATTCTTCAATACTTATTAAATAAACATAATTTACCCTACATTATTATGTTTGAGGTCTAATTTTACAACATTTTTCATGCCTGCATTGTTCACGCACGTCCGTGCTGTATAAGAAACGCATGTGCGGCGTCATAACCACACGGTTTTACGCAAACGATACTACAATGGGGGAACAAGACATAACAATGACGAGTGGAGACCTCTCTACCCACTCGTTTTCTAATGTCTTCCCTATTTCTTGGCTTAGACGTTCTCATGGGGCTCCGGGTTTAACCTCAGCTGAAATGCAGAGGTGTTATTCTTTGTTTCCCCGTGTTCTTCTCTTGGATTTTCCGTAATTACAAGTCAACATTGGTGCCTCATATTCGCCTTTCGAATAAGGTAATTAGATGCAGGATTCCAAGCTTGCCCGCGTAGATTCCAGTTGATGCTTGGCAAAGAATGTAAGCGTAATGAAGAACTGACATCAATATCTTTTTAGAAGGCTATTGTTTGAGCAAACCCTTCAACACTAAATAAATAAATAAGATATTAAAGTTTTATTAGAATCTGTTAAGCGAAAAAACACCTTCACATTAATAGAGAATTCCTTGTGGGTTTTACTTAGTCGCCATTGGACATACACAGGGTTTCAATCCATGTATCTTAACTGTTCAAATGGTTTTAAAATTTTACATACTATTATTGAGATATAATTCCACATTCACCGTGAAATTCTACATATAAACGTACCAATAGCCAACTATAGATAAAGTTCGGATCGGATTTTTTGTATCCCACTGTTTAAAAGTATTTTTGCCCCTAATATTGACTGATGGCCCATACATTGGGACTGCCTCTATACATTCTCCAGCTTCTATTGTGTAACCCTTATGAGTCATACTTAGTTACCATTTGATGTATACAGGGTTTTCTTACGCAAACTTCAACCAATTAAATGATTTCAAAATTTAAGCATCACTTTTGAGCTTTATTCTGGTCGTGATATACCTCTATGACTGGTTGAGATATAACTTTAAAGCGTAGCTAGTAATCGTTATACAATTTAATTTTACATTATATTTCTCGAGTAAGAAACACATGAATAAGCAAACTTGCGGCACATAATTACACTGGTAGGCCTATTTTATGTGTTGGCCTAAAATAATTATAATCTGCACTAACACAAAATATTTCATATAATTAGACGCTTCTGTACTGATAACTTCTTGTTTTGGATAATATCCATCTTAGTTAGGACATGGGTCGATTTTTTATAGAAAATCCGAGGAGAGACCTGAGTCAGTATTGGTAAGATATAACGTGACTGACTTGCGAAAATATGTCACAAAAATTAGAGCACAATATATGTCATAGATAAACCAATGAAATTAAAGGACATTTTTGTCACAGAACTATAGAACAGTGATCTCTCTGTTATTGTATACGTCATAGATATAAACTAATAAAATTAAATTTTTCGCCAAGGAGCTAAAGACATTAATGCCTTTGTTTCTCTTTGGAAGTAATGTTTAACACGGAGCTGTAGGACAGCATACGTCATAGATATAATATAATGAAATTAAACTTCAAAAACTTCAAAAAGGGCTCATTCGATTGGAAATTTAAATGGCTACTTCCCTTTTTAATAGTCAAAATTGAATGGAAGGCAACTAACACCCCTTCCACGCCCACCATTTCCCCAAACACATCCAATCAAAATTTGAGTTAGCCATTTTGTTCAACGTTGTTGAAATTTCTGGAAATTAGGTCTTTGAGGATGACAACCCCCCCCCCCCCCTCCCCCCACAGCCCTCAAGGCAAGGGTTGTAAGTTATGCCTTGGGGGCATACAAGGTTTTTTTAATAGAAAATGTTGTCGTAGAAACTTCAAAAAGGGCTCATTCGATTAGAATTTTAAATGGCCAGTGCCCTTGTTAATAGTCAAAATTGATTGGAAGGCAACTAACACCCCTTCCACGCCCACCATCCCCAAACACTTCCAATCAAAATTTTGAGATAGCAATTTTGTTCAACGCTGTTGAAAGTTCTGGTAATTATATCTTTGAGCCTGACACTCCCCCAAAGGTCTTCAGGACTAGGGTTATAAGTTATGCCCTGGGGGCATACATGGTTCTTATGGAAGGAATGCTCGTATAAACTTTAGAGAGGGCTCATTTGATTGGAAATTAAAAGTTCTAGTTCACTTTTTAAGTGTCAATAGATATTGGAGGGTAACCAGCCCCCCCCCACGCCCTTTTTCCCAAATGTAAGGCTACCTGATAAAAATTTTGAGATAGCTATATTGTTAAAATAGTTCAAAGATCATATAACAAAAACTCCTGTGCCGACACATCCCCCAAGGGCCTGAGGGCAGGCGTTGTAAGTTATGCTCTGGGGGCATATATGATTCTTATGGAAGGGAAGCTCGTATGAACTTCAAAGAGGGCTCATTTGATTGGAAATTGAAAATTCTAGTTCACTTTTTAGGAGTCAGAAGAGATAGGAGGGATCCTAGCCACTTCCTCCACACCTTTTTCTCAAACCCACCTGATAAGAACTTTGAAATAGCAATTTTTTTTAAAAATAGTTCAAAGACCATACGAAAACTCCGGGGTCAACACAGCCCCCCAGGGCCCGAAGGCAGGCGTTGTAAGTTATGTCCTGGGGGAGTATATGGTTCTTATGGAAGGGATGCTCGTAAAAACTTTAGAGAGGGCTAATTTGATTGAAAATTGAAATTTCAAGTTCAGTTTTTGAGAGTGAAAAGAGATTGGAGGGTAACTAGCCCCCCCACGCCCATTTTTCCCGAAAAAAACTTTGAGATAGCCATTAAGTTATAAATTGTTCAAAAGTTAGATAACATAAACTCGGGTGTCGACAAAACCCCCCAGGGGCGGGGGAAGGCGTTGTACGTTATGCCCTGGGGCATATATGGTTCTTATGAAAGGGATACTCGTATAAACTTCAGAGAGGGCTCATTTGATTTGAAATTGAACGTCCGAGTTCACTATTTAATTGTCAAAAGAGATCCCAGGGCAACTAGCCCCCCCCACGCCTTTTTCCAAACCTATCTGATGAAAACTTTGAGGTAGATATTTTGGGAAAATAATTAGTTCAAAGGTCGGTTAAAAAAAAACCGGTGTCCATACAACCCCCCAGGGTCCGGAAGAAGGCGTTGTAAGTTATGCCCTAAGGGCATGTATGGTTCTTATGAAAAGGATGCTCGTATAAAGTTCATAGAAGGCTCATTTGATTGGAAATTGAAAGTTTTAGTTCACTTTTTAAGTGTCAATAGATATTGGAGGGTAACCAGCGCCCCCCCACTCCCTTTTTTCCCAAATGCATCCGATAAAAATTTTGAGATAGCTTTTTTGTTAAATATTGTTCAAAGATCATATAACAAAAACTCCGGTGTTGACACAACCCTCCAGGGCCTGGGGGCAGGCGTTGTAAGTTATGCCCTGGGACATATATGGCTCTTATGGAGGGGATTCTCATATAAATTTCAAAGAGGGCTCATTTGATTGGAAATTGAAAGTTCTAGTTCACTTAGTCAAAAGATATTGGAGGGCACCTAGCCCCCCCCCCCCCCCCTTCACGCATTTTTTTCTCAAACCCTCCTGATAAGAACTTTGAAATAGAAATTTTTTAAAAAATAGTTCAAAGACCATATAGCGAAAACTCCGGGGTCAACACAGCCCCCCAGGGCCCGAAGGCAGGCGTTGGAAGTTATGCCCTGGTGGAATATATGGTTCTTATGGAAGGGATGCTCGCAAAACCCTCAGAGAGGGCTAATTTGTTTGGAATTCGAAAGTTCTAGTTCAGTTTTTGAAAGCCAAAAGAGATTGGAGGGCCTCACGCTCATTTTTCCCGAATGTAGCCGATAAAAATTTTGACATAGCCATTAAGTTAAAAATTGTTCAAAAATTAGATAACAAAAACTCGGGTGTCAAAACCCCCCCCCCCCTCCCCAGGGCCCGGGGGCAGGCGTTGTAAGTTATGCCTTGGGGCATATATGATTCTTATGAAAAGGATACTCGTATAAACTTCAGAGAGGGCTCATTTGATTTGAAATTGAAAGTTCGAGTTCACTTTTTAATAGTCAAAAGAGGTCCGAGGGCAACTAGCCCCCCCCCCCACGCCTTCTTTTTCCAAACCCATCTAATGAAAATTTTGAGGTAGACATTTTGTTTAAAAAAAAAATTTGAGATAGCCATTAAGTTAAAAATTGTTCAAAAGTTAGATAACAAAAACTCGGGTGTCAAAACAAGCGAAAATAGTTCAAAAGACCATATAGCGAAAAATCCGGGGTCAACACAGCCCCCCAGGGCCCGAAGGCAGGCCTTGGAAGTTATGTTCTGGTGGAATATATGGTTCTTATGGAAAGGATGCTCGCAAATCCCTCAGAGAGGGATAATTTGATTGGAATTTGAAATTTCTAGTTCAGTTTTTGAGAGCCAAAAGAAATTGGAGGGCCTCACGCCCATTTTTCCCGAATGTAGCCGATAAAAATTTTGAGATAGCCATTAAGTTAAAAATTTTTCAAAAGCTAGATAACAAAAACTTCGGTATCCATACAACCCCCAGGGCCCGGAAGAAGGCGTTCTAAGTTATGCTCTAAGTGCATGTATGGTTCTTATGAAAGGGATGCTCGTATAAACTTCATAGAGGGCTCATTTGATTGGAAATTGAAAGTTCTAGTTCACTTTTTAAGTATCAATAGATATTGAAGGGGAACCAGCCCCCCCCTCCCCACGCCCTTTTTCCCAAATACATCCGATAAAAATTTTGAGATAACCATTTTGTTAAAAATACTTCAAAGATCATATAACAGAAACTCCGGTGTCGACACAACCCTCCAGGGCCTGGGAACAGGGGTTGTATGTTATGCCCTGTGGACATATATGGTTCTTATGGAAGGGATGCTCGTGTAAACTTCAAAGAGGGCTCATTTGATTTGAAATTGAAAGCTCTAGTTCACTTTTTAAGAGTCAAAAGAGATTAGAGGGCACCTATCCCCCATCCCCTCTACACCTTTTTTTCTCAAACCCATCCGATAAGAGCTTTGAAATAGCAATTTTTTAAAAAAATGGTTCAAAGACCATATAACGAAAACTCCGGGGTCGACACAGCCCCCCAGGGCCCGAAAGCAGGCGTTGTAAGTTAGGCCTTGGGGGAATATATGGTTCTTCTGGAACGGATGCTCGTAAAAACTTCAGAGAGGGCTAATTTGATTGGATATTGAAAGTTCTAGTTCAGTTTTTGAGAGCCAAAAGAGATTGGAGGGCCCCCACGCCCATTTTCCCGAATGTATCCGATAAAAATTTTGAGATAGCCATTAAATTAAAAATTGTTCAAAAGTTAGATAACAAAATTCAGGTGTCGACACAAGCCCCCAGGTCCCGGGGCAGGCGTTGTAAGTTATGCCCTGGGGCATATATGGTTCTTCTGAAAGGGATACTCGTATAAACTTCAGACAGGGCTCATTTGATTGAAATTGAAAGTTCGAATTTGTTTAAAAAAATGGTTCAAAGGTCGGAAAAAAACTCCAGTGTCCATCCAACCCCCCAGGGCTCGGAAGAAGACGTTCTAAATCATGCCCTAAGGGCATGTATGGTTCTTATGAAAGGGATGCTCGTATATACTTCATAGAGGGCTCATTTGATTAAAAATTGAAAGTTCTAGTTCGCTTTTTAAGAGTCAAGAGATTTAAGAGCAACTAGCCCCCCCCATGACCTTTTTTTCCCAAACCCATCCGCTACAAATTTTGGGATCCGCTACGAATTTTGCCAGCTTTTTAAAAATTGTTCAAAAATTAAATAGCAAAAAATCTGGCGTCAACACAACCCCCCAGGGCCCAGGGGGATAGGCATTGTAAGTGTTGTCCTGGGGGCGTGTACGGTTCTTATGAAAGGGATGCTCGTATAAACTTCAGAGAGGACTCATTTGAATGGAAATTGAAAGTTCTGGTTCACTTTTTAAGAGTCAAAAGATATCCGAGGGCAACTACCCCCCCCCATCCCACACCCTTTTTTTCCCCAAGCCTATCCGATAAAAATTTTAAAATAGCCATTTGATTAAAAATAACTCTAGGCGTTGTAAGTAATGCTCTGGGGGCATTTATCGTTTTTATAGAACGGAAGCTTGTATAAACTTCGGAGAGGGTTCATTTGATTGGAAATTGAAAGTTCTCGTTCACTTTTTAAGAGTCAAGAGAGATTGGAGGGAAACTGGCCCCATCCCCTCCTCCACGCCCTAAATGCGTCAGATAAAAATTTTGAGATATACAATTTGTTAAAAATAGTTCAAAGTTCAGAAAACAAAAACTTCGGTGTCAACACAGCCCCCAAGGGCACGAGGGTAGGCGTTGTAAGTTGCACCCTGGGGGTATATATGGTTGTTATGGAAGGGATGCTCTTATAAACTTAATAGAGGAAACTGAAAGTTGCAATTCATTTTTTTAAAGTAAAAAGTGATCGGAGGGCATCTATCCTCCCTCCAAACTCCATTTATTTTTTTTCCCAGACGCCTTTCATGTAGAAGGGGTCGTCGTATAAACTTCAAAGGGGGCTCATTTCAAAGGTGCAAACTTTTTTCATTTTGATATTCTTACTTTGATACCAGTTTTGATACTTAGATGAAGATTTGATTTTTTTCAAAAGTTTGATTTTGAAATAAGGAATTCTTAAAAACTTGAAACCTTTTGAAATCGAAAACGAACAAGAATTAATTAAAAAAAACTTTCCGAAAAATAAGTTTTTCAAAGAAAAGTAAAGGCCATTTTAAACTTAAGCTTAGCAGATACAAGTACCTATTAAAATTCAAACTCAAAACGATCAGAAATTACTGTTAAAGAATAAATAAAACCCAAAACGAACAGAAATTAAATAAACAATCATAGGGAAAACCAGACAACAAGTAGTAATATAAATGAATAAATAGATCTTAAAGCGAGTGATGCTTAGATTGAACATGAAAATCAAGCTTAAAATGGAAAAAAATATTTTGCTATTGAAGTATAAATGAAACTTAAAACGAACAGAAATTAAATAAACAATCAATGCAAACAAACATACAATAGATATTAATGTAAATGAATAAACAAATCTTAAAACGAGTGAAACTTAAATTGAATATGCAAATCAAGCTTGAAACAAACAAAAATCACTACATACAAGAGTTTGGGTATCGCCTCCTTCGCTCACTGTAAAAGTCTAAAACCTACTCACTGTAAAGCCATCATTGGCACTTTACTAAAAACTATATCGGTCTTAAACAGCCTTGGAAAGTGTACACAATATCAAATTGAATATTTTATTTATAATGATATTAGTTGTTGAAAGATCCACCAGTTCAAGAATTTATTTCACTCTAATTTTATTTTTATTTTCGATGCTGTGAGAACTAGAAAAGAAAATATTTGAAATATAATTCGTTTTCAGTGGAGCGCCAATAACACAGTAGGCTTTTAGTTTTTATTTACAGTTAAGGAAGGGGCCAGTATCAAAACTCTTGTTCGTAGTGAAACTATATTCGTCTTGAACAACTCTAGAAAGAACTAATAAATTAAACTGAATATTTAATGAAGAATGATATTAATTGCTGAAAGCTCAAAAGTTCAAAATTTTACTATAATTTTAATGTTTATTTTCAATATTAAGAACAAAAGAAACTATTTGTAATAAAATTGGTTTTCAGTAAAGCGCCAATGACCCAGTAGGTTTTAGACTTTTACAGTGTGAGAAGGAGGCGATACCCAAACTCGTGTTTGTAGTGATTTCTGTTCGTTTCAAGCTTGATTTGCATATTCAGTTTAAGTTTCACTCGTTTTAGGATTTATTTATTCATTTACATTAATATATATTGTATGTTTGTTTGCATTGATTGTTTATTTAATTTCTGTTCGTTTTAAGTTTTATTTATACTTCAATAGCAAATATTTTGTGTCGTTTTAAGCTTGATTTTCATATTCAATCCAAGCATGACTCGCTTTAAGATCTATTTATTCATTTATATTATTACTTGTTGTATGTTTTTTCCTATGATCGTTTATTTAATTTCTGTTCGTTCTGAGATTCATTTATTCTTCAATATTAATTTCTGGTCGTTTTGAGGTTAAATTTTAGCAGGTATTTGTATCTGCTGAGCTTAAATTTTAAAATAGCCTTTACTTTTCTTTGAAAAACTTATTTTTCGGAAAGTTTTTTTTTAATTAATCCTGGAAAAATTATCACTCAAGGAGAAAAGCTTACAAGAATTATTAAGAATATTTAACAATTTCGAAAAAATACAGTTTATTTTGATAACAGCGTGGGGATTTTCCAAACGCAGGGCCCGATTGGACCCAATCGCCTTTATCCGGCTCTGGTTGAAAGAATATATATTTTATAGATTTTTGAGTGTATTGTAATGGGATTTTATGAGTGTATGATTTGTTGTTTTTTTTTTATTGTTGTCGTTTTCTTTTATTAATTAAAAAAACCTTTTTGCACAATATAAGTTTAAAAAAAAGTAAAGAACTCCATTCAACCATAAATGAACAAAAATAGAATCAAATAATCTACCAAGCGTGAAACTACCACAAATCAGTATCAATAAATAAATGAAACCAAAAAAAACTGAACTTAAAATAAATGATAGAATCAAACTCAAAACGAGCAGAAATTAATGTGAGTAGGGTTTTAAAACCCTATGCTTTCTACAAGCAAAAATATAATTTGTGCTTTACTGAAAAAAAAATGTGCATTGTCAATTTAAAATACATATGCTGATATTTATTTCTTAAAATCTTAATTAATTTTTGATTTCTTAAAGTTATAAAAATGAAAATATTTAAAAGAATTTTCTTTCAGTACAAGTACAAATTATATTCTTGCTTTTAGAAAGCATAGGGTTTTAGAACCCTACTCATATTAATTTTTGCTAGTTTTCAGTTCGACTCAATTATTTATTTTAGTTTATGTTTGTTTTGGGTTTCATTTATTTATTGATACTTATTTGTGGTAATTGTGGGCTTGGTAGATTATTTGATTCTAGTTTTGTTCATTTTTGTTTTAATGAAGTTCTTTACTTTTTTTGAAAATTTTATTTTGTGGAAAGTTTTTAAAAATTAATTTATGTTTGTTATGCCCCCTGGGCATAATTTACAACCCTTGTCTCTAATTTCTGGGGTTCGCTTCAACCCCAAAAGCCTTTTTATATGATGTTTAGACTATTTTGAATAGAATGGCTATCTCAAAATTTCTAATAGATGCATTTCGGGACAATACGACGTGTCTGTGGAGGGGAGAGGGTGGCTGCCCTTCGATTACTTTGACTCTTAAAAAGAGCATTAGAGCGTCTGATTACCAATCCAATGAGCCCCCTCCGAAGTTTATATGACCATGCTTTCTATAAAAACCATATATGCCCCCAGGGCATAACTTATAACCCTTGCCCTGAGGGCTGGGGGGGGGATTTATCATACTCAGAGACATAATTTCCAGACCTTTCAAATACGTTGAACAAAATGTCAGTCTCAAAATTTTGAAGTGTTTGGGGAAATGATGAGCGTGGCGGCTGGGGGGGGGGAGCATTCTCCCTCCGATCACTTTCAACTAATAAGAAACGAACTAGTCCTCTCAATTTCCAATCGAATGAGTCCTTTTTCAAGCTTCTACGACAAAACTTTCTATAAAAACCGTATATACCCATAGGCATATCTTACGACCCTTGTCCTGAGATCTATGGGGGGAAGGTTGTCATCCTGAAAGACATGATTTCCAGACTTTTCAACTATGTTGAACAAAATGGCCATATCAAAATGTTGATCGGAAGTGTTTGGAGAAATGATAAGTGTAGGCGGGGGGGGGGGGAATACTTCCTCCGATTACTTTCGACTATTAAAAAGAGCAATAGCCCTCTCAATTTCCAATCGAATGAAACCTTTTTGAAATTTTTACGACAAAGCTTTCGATAGAAACCTTATATGCTCCTAGGGCATAACTTACAACCTTAGCCCAGAGGGCTGTGGGTGGGGGGGGGTTGTCATACTCAAAGATATAATTTCCAGATCCTTCAACTATATTCAACAAAATCACTATATTAAAATATTAATTGGAAGTGTTTGGGGAAATGATGGGCGTGGGGGGACATTCGCCCTCCGATCACTTTTGACTATTAATAAGGGTACTACCACTCTAAATTCTCAATTGAATGATCCCTTTTTGAAGTTTCTAAGACAATGCTTCCTATAAAAACCTTATTTGCCCCCAGCGCAAAACTTACAACCTTTGTCGTGGGGGATGTGGGAGGTTTGTCATCCTCAAAGACATAATTTCCAGAATTTTCAACTACGTTGAACAAGATGGCTATCTCAAAATGTAGATTGAATGTGTTCGGGCAAATGGTGGGCACGAGAGGGGGGTTAGTTGCCCTCCAATCACTTTCGACTATTAAAAGGGCACTAGCCCTTTCAATTTCCAATCGAGTGAGCCCTTTTTGAAGTTTCTACAACAAAACTTTCTAAAAAACCTTATATGCCCCCAGGGTATAGCTGGCAACCCTTGCCCTGTGGGTTGTCATCCTAAAAGACCTAGTTTCCACAAGTTTAAACTACGTTGAACAGAATGGCTATCTCTAAATTTTGATTGAATGTGTTCGGGAAAATGGTGAGCGTGAGAGGAGGGTTAGTTGCCCTCCAATCACTTTCGACTATTAAAAAGGGCACTAGCCCTTTCAATCTCCAATCGAAAGAGCCCTTTTTGAAGTTTCTTCAACAGCACTTTTTATAAAAACCTTACAAGTCCCCAGGGCATATATTAAAACCCTTGCCCTGAGGGGTGTAGGGGGTTTGTCATCCTCAGACATAATTTCCAGAACTTTCACCTACGTTGAACTAAATAGCAATATCAAAATTTTGATTGGATGTGTTGGGGAAATGGTGGGCGTGAGAGGGAGGTTAGTTACCCTCCAATCACTTTCGACTATTAAAAAGGGCACTAGCCCTTTCATACCAACTACCGACATCAACATTGTCCCATCTCAGTCACCAGCATCAAACAGAATTCAAAACTCAAGCACCGTCACCGTTAGCGTCCTACTGCAAGCCGAAAAAGAGAGGAGAAAAGTATAAACATTGTAATATCTGGCATTCTAGAATCTGATAAAGAGTCTGATGCTGAGAAAGTTGTGAGGCTGGTCTCTAGCAATGACCTTGGTCCTCAACTACAACTGACAGACATCCTAGAAACAGCAAGACTGCCCCTCCCCCTCTCAGACTCGGATAACAAGCAAGGCCAAAGGCGCCTACTCGTGAAACTGCGCAAGGACTCTGAAGAAACCCAGAGAAAACGATTGAAAATCTTGAAGGGTGCACCAAATCTGCGAAGAGCCACTGACAACCATGTCCGACAATACGTCTATGTGAAACCAGATCTCACGCCAATGCAAAGAACTGAACAAGCTGCTAGACGCCATGTAAAGAGATCACAGTTCTCCGACAACCGACCGGATGCAGGCTCTTTAGTTGCTGGTCAACGCTATCCCAGCCGACGTCGTCCCTGACATGGCGTAGGCCGCAGGTTCCAGAAAAAGGCCTTGACTGGAATTAAATGTCTTTATTTTAATTCTGATTCTCTGCTAAACAAGATGGATGAAGTGAGACATATTATAAGTGCTGAAAATCCCCATATAGTCGGAATAGCTGAGGTGAAACCAAAAAATAGCAGATACCTGCCTACACTCCCAGAGCTACAGATTCCAAATTACAAGGTCCTAGAGAGAAACATTGAACAGCGAACTGGAAGGGGAATTCTCTGCTATTACAGACAGGACATCCAAGCTAACCCAGTAAGTCCCAGAGGAAATGAACTATCCCAAGAAAGTATCTGGTTAAATATAACAACAGCTGATAGAGTAAATATCAAACTAGGAATCTACTAAAGAAGTCCCAATAGCAGTCTTGAAAATGACTCGCACTTGCTTGCAGAAATTACTGAGATTTGCAGTGATAATTTATCGAATGTAGTCATTGTGGGCGATTTCAACCTACCGAAAATCAACTGGACTAGACAGCACATGCACTCGCACAACCCAACATCACCCGAGGCGAAATTCTTAGAAGTGGTGAATAACTCTCTGATCTTAGAACCCACCCGAACCAATGGTACGGATAGACCAAGTATATTGGATATGCTACTGACAAACGATTCAGAACTGATAGAGGACATCCGCCTACTAGCACCGGTGGGAAAGTCTGATCACTGTATAGTGATCAGACTTTCACTGTATAGTGATCAAAACCTGGATCTGATCCAGGTTTTGGCTAATGGCAGAAAAGACAAAAAAAACACCAAGAAAAAATTACAACAGAGCAGACTTTGCTGCGATGCGCAATGACCTCAGCACAGTGGATTGGGGAAAAGAGTTCAGTTTGACTGAAAACTGTAAGGAAATGTACTCCAAATTCCTCTCTGTCATGTCTCAGGCTGAGGAGAAACACGTACCAGTTGCCAACCATTATAAAAGACCTACCCTACCACACGCTGTTTTGGACCTCATAAAAAAAAGCAAGCCTGTTGGATAAATTATGTAGCTGACCAGTCGAGCCATCTCAAAGCAAGAGCCTACCGAAGGCTACGAAATAAGGTGAGGCGACAAACCAGGCAATCAGCTAGCATGCGAGAGAAAAACCTTGCAGAATCTATCAAGACAAAACCCAGGATGTGTTGGAACCACATAAATTCTAAACGCATTGCGAAGCCAGACATTCCAAGCTTAAAAACCCTACGACTGGACTCCTAATTGAAAGATCTGCAGAAAAAGCAGATTTACTAAACACGTGTTTCACTACCGTCTTCACCCAGGAACCTATTCAGTCATCACTACCAACCCTGCAAACCATAGTCTCTGACTGAACACCCAGGATCAAGATAGACCCACAGGTGGTCCTGAAGAAACCCAAAGAGCTAGGGATAAGCAAATTGCCAGGTCCGGACGGACTTCATCCCAGAATGTTAAAAGAAACCGCAGATCTAATTGCAGAGCCTCTACTGATGATTTTTCAAAAATCCTTACAGTCGAATGAACTCCCTAGTATCTGGAAAAAGACAACGGTGATACCATTGCACAAAAAGAGAAACCGCCAAGACCCTCTAAATTACCGCCCGATCAGTCTAACCTGCATAACTTGCAAAATACTGGAATCTATCATAGCTGACCATATCCTTGAGCACATGAGCAAAAGAAAGATAATCACTAGCAAGCAATTTGGGTTCTTGAAGAGAAGGTCTGCAGAGTCACAGCTTCTTATGGCGGTGGAAAACTGGAAAATGCATGCAGATAAGGGTTATCAAGTCGATGTCATTTACATAGACCTTAAAAAGGCCTTTGACAAAGTACCTCATCGTCGCCTTTTATACAAACTCCGCAACCTTGGTCTGGGAGCCACAGTTGATTGGATTGAAGTTTCTTATTGAAAGGTCTCAAACAGTATCAGTAGACGGAGTTTCGAGCACACTTGAAGTAGAGGCAATCAGCGGTGTTCCCCAGGGCTCGGTCCTTGGCCCTCTCTTATTTAACCTGTATCTCAATGATCTAGTAGAAGGTATCAACTCTGAGATTCTACTGTACACAGATGACACCAAGCTGTATAAAGTAATTAAAACAGCTGCCGATGCACAATCTCTGCAAGAGGACCTTGACAAGCTCAATAGTTGGATGTCCCACTGGCTGATGGAAATCAATATCGACAAAAGCCACAAGCTAACGATAGGGAAACCTACTATCCACTATGAATATAGATTAGGAGACTTACCGATCACATCCTGCCAGGAGGAGCGCGACTTGAGAGTTGTCATTGACAGCAACCTCGACTTCCAGGCCCACTACAACAGCATTATTAGGAAGGCAAACCGTGTTGCAGGAGTTTTAAGGCGCAACTTCACTTTTGGAAATGATAAGCCTTCTCTACAAAGCTTTGGTACGGCCAATCCTTGAATATGGTCATTGCACTACACGTCCCTTTTACAACAAAGACATTGAAGCTCTTGAAAAAGTTCAAAGACGAATAACAAAGTTCTGTCCGACTTTGAGAAATTTATCCTACGAAGATAGGCTCCGGAAGCTCAAACTCCCTTCACTAGCTTATCGACTGCATTGAGGAGACCTCACTGAGGTATACAAGCTTTGCTACGCCGCCTACGAAAATATCCAGGCTACCGATGTTCTCAGCTTCAGCCACACGAACCTCCGTGGTCACAACCTCAAGCTTCAAGAGGAGAGGTTCAAAAAGGACATCGGCCGTTGGGCGTTCAAGAACCGAGTAACACAACACTGAAACAGGCTCCCCTTTGAAGTCATCAATGCCAACTCATTAAACTCGTTCAAGCAGGAACTGGACAAATACTATGGTGAAAGTGCCTACAATTTTTTTCAATTTAAAAGATTTTTGTAGAGGCCCTGTGGCTTATTTGTTTTGCATTATATTATTATTATTATTATTATGTCTAGGTAACTTGTATAAAAAACTGTTTAAGGATCCCTAGGGCCAAAACATTTTATACAAAGCAGTAAATTACATACATATTATTTAAGACCCAGGGTATGATTCATACTCTTGGAAAAAATAAAAATTAAGCTAGTGCAACATATTCAATTGGAAACTGGGTACATAGTTTGAAGTTGGAAATTGATTATATTTTTTTTCAAACTTATTTTGCCAAAAAATCAAAACCAATAAATAAAATTAACAAGCCTTATTTTTTTCTAATTTCTTTTTACAGCCACACTAATCTCAGCAAATCAATTTGGGAACATCCGGCTTTTTGTTTGGCCCAAGAAAAACGGCCAATTTTGGCAACAAGTAAAACGTTTTTTACGATCAGTTAAACAAACACTTACAATACTCGATTCTCTGGAAGAGCTAAAACTAATCCTTCGTCAACTTTAGAATGAAATATATCTGAGAGCAAGAGCAGTTACTGTGGATTTAAATATTCTAATTTTAATTCAAAGCCCAGTTTTGCTCTTTCTCAGAGTGTTAATGTGTACATAGTGACGGCATTGTTTTCAGATTACAGGTTTTGTAGGTTAAACAAACAGTTTCCAAGTAAATAAAACAAGATTTTTAAGGAGTATTTGGAGCTTTAGTAATTTTACGCCTTTGACCTAATGGATAATTGGGAATCAATAAAGTTTACATCAAATTGGAAACTTCTCCCCTTCTTACTGAGACGCTACACTTGTTTACGAAAATTTTCCTATATTAAATCTTCTTGGACTGGCATTCAAATTAACTACATTGTCTTTTCTCTCAAAATGTCTGTACATAACCCTAGCTTACATATAAAAGATTTCTGATCTTAGGGCTGTGCCCTCCTCAACGCCTCGCTCTTTACGCTAAAGTTTGACTTTCTCACAACTCTTTTTTTTAAACAATAAAAACTTTAGCGTAAAGAGCGAGGCGTTGAGGAGGGCACAGCCCCTTTCATATACGGAATAATTTCTGATCGTTTTAAGATTTAATGTCGCTCCTTACTTTCAGTTTAAAAAACTTTTTTTTATTTAAAGGCTGCGAAAGCGGGGGGTTTGGGGGCGGCAGCCCCCCAACTGTGCCTCCTAATCCCTGTACGTTTTAAGGTTCGACCTTGTAACTCAGCCTCTTTAACTCTTTAGAAAACGTAGTTTTTTTCAAATAATTTCTGCACGTTTTTGTACAGTTTATTACTTATTATTGCTTGACTAACTGTTAGATGATTGTGTATTATTCTTTTCTTTCTCGACAGGGTGTTTTAAGGGTCGACCTTGTAACTCAGCCTCTTTAACTCTTTAGAAAACGTAATTTTTTTCAAATAATTTAAAAAAGAAACTGAGTTTCTTTTTTAAACTTCAAATTCAGTATATAAAAAATTTGCTCTGACGGTGAATCGAACCCGGATCTTCCGCCTGACAGTCAGGAGTATCAACTGCTGTACTAAAGGGACACAGTTGTAATTGTTTTTTAGTAAATGGAATCTATTTTTGACGCAAGCAAATCCCCACAAAACTTGATATTTGGTTTTTGGAAAACAGGGAAGGAGTGATCAGATTGAGCTGAAATTTCGAGGATAAGCTCCCAGGCCCCAGGAAAGCTTATCCTCTAAATTTCAGCCCGATCAGACAACGTTAAAGGGGGGGCTGTGGTTGGAAAAATTAACATGGGCTCTTATAGGAAAACGATCACAGGCGATCACCGCCGTCTCTCTGCGACCTCTAGGACCTGAAATCGCTTAACATTGTGGTGGGTCGCCTCTTTATAGAGGCACAAGTGTGCCTCCTTGATGTTAACAAAGCAATGTTTTCAGTTCTTTTGTGCGGTTGGATCTCTTGGTCCAAAGATACATAATTCTGCACAATACCATAAACAAAGTGGTGCATCTGTGGCTGAAATTTATCTTACAGAGTTCTTTTTTTCAATAAAAACCAGAGTAATTCAGTGCAGATTGTTTATAAAGAAGAAAAAAAAACAATGGACAATCGTCAATTGATCCATGAAACTTGCGGAACTAAATGAAACAAATGACAACAAATAACACTTTACTTTCTTGCGTAAATTTTTGGTTGCTTAAAAATTCTGATTATTATGCATTTCAGTTTTGGACAATGTAAACTTCTGTTTCTTTTGAGATTATCAATTAAAGAGGACACTTTTTGGAAAACAGGGATTTGCTTTTTTCGGCACATGTGGTTCTACGTTGGTCATTGGATGAAAAGACAAAATTCACTTGCAAAACTCGAAATTACCGGAAAAATATATAAATATCCAAATTATTAATTCAAATATTACGCAGAACAGCTTTGATTCTTCGTCTTACCAGTATGCACTCTTTGTGCATATTCAAATAGTCCAGTCAAGGCAAGCACTTCGCACATAAATAGTCTTTTAAACAGTTTTGCACTTATATGAACTCTTTGCAACTCATTGAAAACCTTGATGTAGACAAGAATTTCAACAAGAAACTCAAGACATGAAATTATCTTTTGAAAAAACCTTATTCAATGTATTATTCGATTACAACATGTTACAAAAATCTTTCTAAACTCCCGTATGCACTTTTCGATGCCTGTGAAAATTGCTAACATCAGAAAAGTTTTTCTACAGACATCATATATGAAAGGTTTCTCACCTATATGCAGTCTTTGATGTGTATTCAAACTGCAAGCTCGCAAAAAACACTTCTCACATACATACTATTTAATTGGTTACTCACTCGTATGCCCTCTTTGGTGCTTTTTCAAATTTCCAGCTTGAGAAAAGGCTTTATCACAAACATCACACATAAACAGTTTCTCACCCGTACGCATTCTTTGGTGGTTTTCCAAATTTGCTAAGTGAGAAAAGGTCTTGTTACATTCATCATATTTAAACGGTTTATCACCCGTATGCACTCTTTGGTGCCGCTTCAAATCTGATTTTTGAGAAAAAGTTTTATCACAAACACCACACTTAAACGGTTTCTCACCCGTATGTACTCTTTGGTGCTGGTTAAAATTTGATACTGTAGAAAAGGTTATCACAAACATCACACTAAAACGGTTTCTAAATCGTATGCATTCTTTGGTGCTTTTTAAAATTTACTGGGTGAGAAAAGGTCTTGTCACATTCATCACATTTGAACGGTTTCTCACCTGTATGCACTCTTTGGTGCTGGTTCAAATTTGATGACTGAGAAAAGGTTTTATCACAAACATCACACTTAAACAGTTTCTCAGCCGCATGCACTTTTTGGTGCCGGTTCAAATGTAATTCTGTAGAAAAGGTTTTATCACAAACGTCACACTTAAACGGTTTCTCACCCGTATGCAATCTTTGGTGCTGGTTCAAGTATGATGCTCTAGAAAAGGTTTTATCACAAACATCACTCTTAAATGGTTTCTCACCCGTATGTACTCTTTGGTGCTGGTTAAAATTGGATACTGTAGAAAAGGTTTTATCACAAACATCACACTTAAGCGGTTTCTCACCCGCATGCACTCTTTGGTGCCGATTCAAATTTGATGCTGTAGAAAAGGTTTTATCTCAAATGCCACACTTAAACGGTTCCTCATCCGCATGCACTCTTTGGTGCCGGTTCAAATGTGATGCTGTAGAAAAGGTTTTATTACAAAAATCACATTTAAACGGTTTCTCACCCGTATGTACTCTTTGGTGCTGGTTAAAATTTGATACTGTAGAAAAGGTTTTATCACCAACATCACACTTAAACGGTTTCTCACCCGTATGCACTCTTTGGTGCTCGTTCAAATTGTACAACTGAGAAAAGGTCTTGTCACATACCTCACATTTATGTAACTTTTTTTCTTTACGAGTTCTCTGATATCCTTCCAATTTTCCATACTTTTTACTTTGAAGGCGACTTTTCAAACCTGTTTTCTGATTTTTTTAAGCCTTATCCATCAGATTTTGATGCGGGTACAATTGAGAAACCGCTCTTAGATGGATCCTTTGAAACAAATAGGGGTGCATTTCCCTGTAAGTGAAGCCCAGACACATGTGGTGAAAAGTGACCTAAAAATTTTGAAGTTTAGAGTTAAAAAAAACTAAAACCAAATAACACAAAAATCAAAACTAAAAATAAACAAAAACAATATCTTTCAAAATGTTTTGAAAGTCTACAGAGTAAAAAAAAAGTATAAAAAGCGCCAATTACCCAGTAGGTTTTGAACTTTTCCCGTGAGAGAAGGAGGCAAAACCCAAACTCTGATTTGTGAAGATTTTCGTTCATTTCAAGCTTGATTTGCACATTCAACTGAAGTTTCGCTCTTTTGAAGATTTATTTATTCATTTATATTAGTACCTATTATATGTTTGTTTCCTATGATTGTTTATCTAATTTCTGTTTCTTTTGGGTTTCATTTATGCCTCAATAACAAAATATTTTTGTTAATTTTAAGCTTGATTTGCTTATTCAATTTAAGTTTCGCTTGTTTTAAGATTTATTTATTCATTTATATTAGTACCTATTGTTTGTTTGTTTGTTATGATTGTTTATTTAATGTCTATCCGTTTGAAGTTTTATTTATACTTCAAAAGCAAAATATATTTTGCATATTCAATAAAAGCTTTCCTCGTATTAAAATTAATTTATTTGTTTAAGTTTCAAGTTTTTCAAAATTCCCCATTCCAAAATAAATTTTTATTCCAAAACAAACTAACAGCTTTGGTAAGAACTAATAAAATTAAACTGAATATTTGAAGTATAATAATCTTTGAATCTTTGACAAAATATAATAAATATATTTATAAATTAATAACTGTATAATTTTCCATAATGGACTATGCCAACGAATTCAACTTCAAATTAAATATTCACCCTCTTGGACCATTCTTAGGTCTATTCATACCTGAAAATCACAGGTTTCTAAGTTTCTTTTTTTTTGTAGGAAGGGAGGGAGTTCTTCAAACTAAAAAGTTTTTAGGGCAAAATCCTATTTTTGTCCGTGTTGCCATGTTTAATAGTAAAAATAAATTACTCCCAAAGATACCAGAAGGAAAAGCACACCTTCTTTAGGGTGTTTGGTTCACATGTTTTGTCTGCTCATCAAAGTAAGGTGTAACGTTGAAACCCAAAGGGTTCAACGTTACACCTTACTTTCGTAATAACAGCGTAGACGAGAAATATTCCCAGAAATCATAAGGGAGTATATATCAACTTCACATTTTCCGTGCCTTTTAAGTATTTTTTATAGGCATATTTTGTGCTTTAAATCATGCAGATTGAGAGTCATTGTAAATTGTTTATTTAAAAAATAGGAAATATACCTCACTATCTTTAAAAAAATTGGACACAAGAGAAGCTGGAAACTTGTGTGGGCCAGGGGCCAGTTTGGTCCTCGGGTCTTGCAGAACAGAAATATTTGTGCTAATCCGGACCAAACCACTTCAATAATGGTCTGTATTATAAATCTTTGAAAAAAAAACTTTGACAAAAAAGAGCAAAAAAAAGACTTTGACTTCATCGGCACAAAATATATTCTGTATTTTTGCTTGAAGCTAGAGTTTTCAGTAAATTAATATTCTATACAAGGCCTTCTTAAACTATGGGTTGCGACCCCAAATGGGGTCAAATAGCAAAATTCTTGGGTCGCGAGAGATTTTAATGTTAAATATTTAAATAGACGATTTTATAACATCTAGATGTGTATTTTTGCAGAGTTGAAATTGCTTTAAAATTGTACTTTCAAAGGATGTTCAAGAAACGTTTTCAGTAAAGCGCCAATTACGCAGTAGATTTTAGACTTGTACAATGAGAGAAGGAGGAAAACCCAAACTCTTGTTTGTTGTGATTTTTGTTCGTTTCAAGCTTGAATTGCACGTTCAATTTAAGCTTCGATCGTTTTAAGATTTATCTATTCAGAGTTACTCTCACAAATCTACACTCAAAAAAAGTTTGGAATGCACGCATATTGATTCAGCAAGACAATGATTTAATAAAACTGACAGCAATGTGAAATACTCACAGTGTTGCCATATTGGCTTATTTCTCCCCAGACTGACTAATTTAGATAGTGAATGGTGACATTTCTTTTTAATTTATCTGCTGGCTTAAATCTTGGCTAATTTTATTGTGTCTGGCTTATTTTTTGGTATGAATTGCTTTTTCGTGAAAAAACTCGACGTCCATAAATCATTTGAATCAAATAATTTTTACGTCACATAACAAAGCTATACTCTCTGTGTGTTCGAAAGGCTAGGAAGGGCGAACTAAAAGCTTTTGTTCCTGAAAACAAAAAATACCGTATATATCTTTTGAATATATCGTATATATCTTTTACGGTATTTGAAATACCGTATATATCTTTAAATAAAGCAAAAAAAAATCCATTGCGAAATTAATGACCATTAATGAAAATATTAACTAATGTCACATGAAGTTTCATACTAAAAAAAAATGTCGTTCGTGACATAAAATGTCACATTGAAAAGTAAATATGCCAATAATATTTAAAAAATTTGTTTGTCAAACGACACTGTCTCGAACAGAATTTCTGATATTAACAAGGATCAACTAGTCCAAATTCTTACAAGAATTAAAGAAAGCCCAAAATTTTCAATTCAGTTGAACAAAACAAATGAAATTACTAAATTGGCTCAATTGTTAATATATGTCAAGTACATTTATAAAGATTCGTGGAGGAAGAATTGTTATATTTGTGTGCTATAAAAGACCATAATACAGGGAAAAACATAATTATATTGCAAAGTTGACAAATTTTTAATACTAAAGGTTTGAAAAGAAAAAATTGCTGTTGAATATGTGCAGATGGTGTAAAATACACAGATGGGGTAAAACTATTGGTTTTAAATCATTTTTTCAAGCTGCTCATTATGATCATATAACTTTTACTCACTGCTTTATTCTCCAAGACGCCCTTGCAGCAAAAAACATAGCACCAGAATTAAACGATCTGCATCAGGATGCTGTTAAGATTATAAATTTTATTAAGAGTCATGCCCTTAACAGGCGTTTATTTTCAAATCTCTGTAAGGATACGGATTCCAACTACACAACTTTATTATTAATTGTGAAAGTAAAATGGTTGTAAGGAGGTTGAAGTTTAAGAATATTATTGTTATTAAAGGGTGGAATTGAAATATTTTCAAACCAAATGAAAATGTTTTAAAATGACTTATGACTATCCAAGATGTGTTATTTGTCATTGCAAAATTAAATAACCTCAACTTGTATCTCCAAAAATAATGCAGTATATTTACTTCAAATGATAAAACTGAAAGGTTTCTAAAAGAAAGCATCAACATTTGGTAAGTATGGTAGAAAACAAATTATTCGAAATGTTTTCCAGTGTCGACCATTTTATAACCGAGAGAAATCATTCTAAAGCGTTTATTGCAAAAATTATTGTAGATCACTTTACAGCGCTAGAAACATAGTTCTGTACATATTTTAGGTTAGATATTGATTTCAAAAAGGGTAGCTTGGATTCAAAGACTGTTTCATATTGCTTTAAGTGAGTTTAACCTGTCACTTAAAGTTCAAGAGGAATCTGCTGAGTTTTCGAGTGACTCAAACTTAAAACTAGAGTTTCCAAAACAGCTCAACTGAATTCTGGATCAGGACTTGAACTGCCCACAATCGCTGATATGGTGTTAAATATTCTTCTGCCATTAGAAACTACATATTTCTATTAAGCTACTTTCTTCGAGTTAAAGCATACAAAATCAATCAAAGCATATAATTTTCGTAACTATAATAAATAAAATTTTTCAACTTTTTGTGCAATTTTTAATTTTAGATTTTGTATGTTTTTAAATAAATCCTAGTAATATATATTCTCATATGTACATGTATATTATTACCTAATACAAGAAACATCAAAAAATATTAATAATCTTTCTGTTTAACATTTATATGGGGTCGCCAGGAAACTACATAATTCCATATGTAGATGTATATTATTACCTAATAAATAAATCATCCAAAAATATTCATTAAATCGGTTTGTTTGATATTTATATGCTGTCGCCAGGAAACTGGGAATCATAAATGGGGTCGAGAATGAAAAACGTTTAAGAAGCCCTGTTCTACACTAAAAATTTCTGGTAGGCAGTTCAGATCATAACAGTCAACTTTCTCCATCTTTCAAATTCAACTTGAAGTCAAAATAACAGACAGATTTGTCTCTTAATTTATAGAGAAATATACACTATAAATATGGTTTGGAAAAGGAAAGGGCTTCTCAAGGTAACCTGGTAAAGCGTCTTCAACTTCTAAAACAAATTTTAAATTAAACAGACATGGAAAAATTTAATAGTAAAGCTTACTAAACAAATCTGACTGCTTTTCTTTTTAGTTACGTGTTAAAAATGTAAATATTTAGGCATTATATGTATACATAAAATTAGATGTATATTCGGATTTTTTCACAAATCGTTTCAAAAATCTGCTTTTTATAAAGCAAAATAAAACCTGAAACACTAAACGAAGCTCATTAACATAGAACGAACAAAAACCTGAAATTCATAAAACAAAATTCATAGCATAGAACTAATAGCTGGATAAGTTTAAATTTAGATTAACGTACTGAATTAAAAAAAATTAATATTGAATAAAAAATATAACCAAAAAATAAACATTTTACGGCTTAACAATAACAAAAAATTGACATAATTAAAGGTAAAAATTACAAATCAATTGGGGGTTTTCTGCATTAGTTCCCAAACAATTAAATACAAAATATAGTCTCCCAAAGTTTCACGGCTGATTTCTACTAACTTTATTCCTCTCTTACATGTCTTATAACTTGAAATTCCCGTTTGAAGCCCCAGGACTTAACCTAATTTACGGTAATATATCGTTCATCACACCTGCACACGGAAGAGATTGACTAAAAAATTTTCTACGGGATGATTACTTGTTTCACCAAATTTAAAAATAAAAGCTAATAATCTGAATTTAAAAGTGTGTTGCAGCACAAAGAAGCCATTTTTATCACCCCTCAGCTCTTAATCCTTAGATCCAAAAACATATGCAGTTACATTTTTGTTTTTCTTAGGACCACTTAATGAGCAAGGAGAATAAAAAATGGACAATTGTTTTCTAGATCAAAGTAGCTTTTCTTTTATTATGCATTGAAAAAGTATTAAAAGTATATTTTATGACAAATCTTTTGTTTTACTATGTATTGAAAAAGTATTAAAAAGTATATTTTATAACAAAGTATTGAAAAAAAATATCTAATCTACGAAAAAGAAAATATAATGAGTGATTTCTTCAATTTTGCTTTACATTTCAAAATTGTAACGGTAAAGAACAACCACTTTGATTTATCATCAATAAATTATAGGCTCCAGAGAGTATGAAACCTTTAAAAAAAATAATACATCTTTGAATCAAAGCATATTTTTATGACAATTAACCAAAATAGTTTTTTGAAATACCGTATAAATCTTTAAATAAAGCAAAAAAAATCTATTGTGAAATTAATGACCATTAATGAAAATATTCACTAATATCACATGAAGTTTCAGACTGTATTGCTAAAAATAAAATTCCGTTCACCATTGGAGAGGATCTTGTACTGCATGCTGGTATTTGTAGAAAAATTGTAGAAATACTAGAAGAATTCATATGCCAATGATATCAAAAAAATTCTTTGTCAAACAACAAGGATACGGATTGCAACTACACAACTTTGTTATTACATGCAAAAGTAAAATGGTTGTAAGGAGGTTGAAGTTTAAGAATATTATTGTTATTGAAGGGTAGAATTGAAATATTTTAAAACCAAATGAAAATGTTTCAAAATGACTTATGACCATCCAAGATGTGTTATTTGTCATTACAAAATTAAACAATTTCAACCTATATCTAAAAAAAATGTAATATATTTACTTCAAATGTTACAATTGAAAGTTTTATAAAAGAAAGCATCAACATTTGGTAAGTATGGTAGAAAAAAAATCTTTCGAATTTTTTCCAATGTTGACAATTTTATGACCGAGAGAAATCATTCTAAAACGTTTATTGCAAAAATTACTGTATATCACTTAAAAGCGCTAGAAACCCAGTTCTGTACATATTTTATATTAAATATTGATTACAAAAAGGTAGATTGGATTCATAGGCTGTTTTGGATTGGCTTAAGTGAGATGATCAGCTCTCATTAAAGCTCAAGAGGAATCTGCTGAGCTTTCGAGTGACTCAAACTTAAAAACAGTTTCCAAAACAGCTCTTTACTGAATTCTGGATCAGAACTTGAACTGCCCACAATCGCTGATATAGTCTTAAATGTTCTTCTGCCATTAGACACTACATATTTATGTGAAGTTACTTTCTCAGCTTTAATACATATTAAATCTCAGTATTATCCATCGTTAAATAATATTCAAAACGTGTTACGTCCAGCAGCATCAAACATTCAACCAAGATTTAATTTGTTATTGAATAAGAAAAAATAGACATATTTATCTCTTTAAATTTTAATTTAATACTTACCATTGAACGCCTGCGTTCGAATATATTCAAGTGAACTAAGACGTTCACAGAATTCCCTTTTATTTATGTTATAGGCTACTACAAAAAAAAATTATTATGGTATAGGCTACTATAAAAAAATGCAATTATGATGAAAAATAGGTCATAAGATTTTTTAACTATAATAAAAATAATTTTACGAATTTTCGTGCAATTTTTAGATTTAGATTTTGTATGTTTCTAAACAAACTGTAGTAATATATATTTTCATATGTACATGTATATTATTACCTAATAAATATATAACCAAAACATATTCATTAATCTGCTTGTTTTAAAAATATATGCGGTCACCAGGAAACTAGAAATCATAAATGGCGTCGTGAATGAAAAAAGCTTAAGAAGCCCTGTTCTACACTAAAAATTTCTGGTAGGCACTTCAGATCATAACAGCCAATTCTCTGCATCTTTCAAAATGAACTTGAAATCAAAATAATAGACAGATTTATCTCTTAATTCATAGAGAAATATACACTATAAATATGGATTGTAAAATTTATATAGAGATGTGGTTTTAAGGCTTATTATCAAGCCTTTTGAAAAATAATAAAACCTGCCATACTAGGCTACTTCAAGGCAAAAACTTAAGCATGTTCACGAAAGACTACAAAAAGGGTTTGGCAAACACCTGCACATTGGAATAAGATAAAACAAAACTTCTGTCTTAAGATTAAGCCCCTTTGTCCTATTTTTGTCCCATAAAATTTTATCCAAAACATTTCAATCAACAAAAACATAATGTTTCAGATATACAAAAAAAAAATTTAAACAAGAAAAACGGGTTTTAGTTTTCTATAAAGCAGTGAAATACAAAACAATTAATTATACACAAATACTCCGAATATTTCGGCCCCACGTCCGGGAGCCTTTCTCAACGGAAAAAAATATAAAATGAAACAAAAAATTTTCTTTTTTAAAAAAACTTAACTTACATCAAAATAAAACATACTAAACACATAAAGAGAAAGAAAAAAACAAAAGAAAAAATATAAATAAATAAGAAACAAAACTCACATATTAAATAAACACTTCCATGCACTGAATGTCTATAATGATTCAAGTCGCCTCCTCACAGTATATAAATGGAAATCTATCAAAAATGAAGAATATATTTATACTTAGACCAAAACAATAAAAGGTCAACTAACCCCCCGGCCCATAACCCCTAATTAAATTTCACAAGTTCATCAACCAATTTATGAATTATAAATTGAACGGATTCGTTTGGTTGCAAGCTTAGCTGCAGTTCGTTTACTTTTCCCATCATTTAACCCATTCTGACCTTTGTTCGCAAGGTCATCAAGGTCATTTTCTTGTTTAAAAATTTTTTTTTTAAAATGGAAAAGCAGTGTGGTCTAAGAAATTATTGTTTCAGATATACCTTCATTGTTAGAACATTTGGGCTGCAATTCCTTGGTGTTGTATTCAAATTTACATGGTCCTGAAATGCTAGGTAAATTGAGAAGGGGAACATCTTCACGTTTTGGTGGCAAAAGATGGTTTTGAAAAGGAAAGGGCTTCTCAATGTCACCTGGTAAAGCGTCTTCAGTTTCTAAAACAAATTTTAAATTAAACAGACACGGAAAAATTTAACTATAAAGCTTACTAAACAAATCTGACGGCTTTTTCTTTTTAGTTACGTGTAAAATTTTAAATATAGACATTATATTTATGCATAAAATTAGATGTATACTCTGTTTTTTTCACAAATCATTTCTAAAATCTGTTTTTTATTAAACAAAAGAAAACCTGAAACATTCAACGAAACTCATTAACATAGAACGAACAAAAACCTGAAATTCATATAACTAAATTCATAAGAGCAAAATTCATAGCATAGAACTAATAGCTTGATAAGTGTAAATTTAAAATAACATACTAAATAAAACAAAATTAATATTGAATAAAAAAAATTTACCAAAAAAAAAAACATTTCACAGCTTAACAATCACAAAAAAATTGACACAATTAAAGATAAAAAAATACCAATCAATTTGGGTTTTCTGCATTAGTTCCCAAACAATAAAACACAAAATATCGTCTCCCAAAATTTAATGGCTGAATTCAACGAACTTTATTCCTCTCTTACATGTCTTATAACTTGATATTTCCTTCTGAAGCGACAGTACTACCCTTACTTTGGTAGTAATATATCGTTCATCATACCTGCAGACAGAAAAGATTGACTGAAAAATTATCTACAGGATGATTACTTGTCTCACTAAATTTAAAAATAAAAGCTAATAATCTGAATTTAAATGTGTGTTGCAACACAAAGAAGCCATTTTTATCACCCCTCAGCTCTTAATCCTTAGATCCAAGAACATATGCAGTCACATTTTGTTTTCTTAGGACCTCTTATTGACAAAAAAGTTAAATGTATAGAATTACCGTTTTTAATGAAAGAATCTTCAGAGTCCGTGATGAGATCAGCCATTTTCGGAGTTTGTTGCAAGTCCATGAAAGATCTATAAAATGAACTTAATGCAAATTATGAGAAGTATAATACTTGGAAATTTACACCTGGAAACGACACAGATTTTAGTCAGGAGAGTCCTAAAATAAAAAAAAAGATATAATGATTATATATAATAAAAAAAAAAGATATACTAATAATGACTTTTAACCACTGCAAAGCACATTTTATCTTATTACAGTTGAAAGTACAATCTTAACTCCTCTAGCAGTCAAAGGCGTTAGGAATCTGGCTATTTCTTTTCTTTTAAGAAGAGGGCGCCAAAATTCAAACACTGCCTTTTTGATGTAGCTATTTTTAGATAAGATAAGATAAGATATTTATTTCAAAAAGATCACTATCACAAGCCCACAAAGGGCCGAATTTGGACTTCGGAGTCGACAATATAAATGATTGCACTAAAACTGGCAAAAATGAAACAACAACAACGAAATAGAAAAATCATAATGAACAATCATTTAACAGTCAATAATTAAAACTGTAAAAAGTCAATTAAAAAGTTAAAAAGATAAAAACTGATCAAACTAAACTTACACAAATACGAATCAGAAAAAGAATTATAACGGACATAAAAAAAGGAGGGGGGGGGGAATAAACGCATATACACAGAAAAAAAAGAGCGAGACATAAATGCATATGAATTAAAAGAGACACTAAGAAAGTGTCAATAATCCAACTACAGTAAGTCAATAAAAGAGTTAAAAAATAAAAACTGGTCAAGAAGGGGGGGGGGAGACAAAAAAAAAGAAAAAAAAAGAAACTATTGGGACATTTTATTCATTTTTCCTGTAATAAAGGGGACAAAAGTTCTTTCATATCTCGAAGTAACGCAGTGAATGGGGGAAAAAACAGGGATGGGATCAGAAACAGCTCGAGGCGGCCGTAATCTGGATGGGGAGTGACGTTTGGGGAAAATACTTGCCGTCCGAGGGTTTGTTATGGCATTTTTTTGCAAAACGGAGGCACAAATTATTTCTTCGTCTCTCGAGGGTCTCTAGGTTTGAAATATTTAACAAATACAAATACGGTATCTTGCCCTCTTTAAAAATAATTCTTAGAGCTGTCTTTTGGACATTTTCAATTTTTTGTGTTGCTTCATTAGAGAGGCCAGGGTGCCACACAGGACAAGCGTACTCTAATATGGGACGCACAAAAGAAATGTATACTTGTAGTAAATGTGATTGGGGGCAACTGAATTTATTTAAAAGTTTAAGGAGGGAAAGCGAGGAGTTTGCTTGTTGTAGGATATTATTTATATGGGCATCCCATTTCAAATTAGAAGAAATTGTAACATCAAGGAGTTTAAGAGATGTGACAGAGGTTCTATTAGAATTATAAAGGTCTGACCAACTTTCACTGGTCAGCCATGATCCAAAAGAAAAAAGTCCTGCGTCACTGAGGGGACGGCAAACCCCAATGGAGGTAGTAAAGGAATGTTCAATGGCTGAGGAGGGAGAAAAAAGAAGACAATAGTGGTAACTGCCTCCTAGTGGTGGCAGTGCTTGCGGGGAGTTATAAAACTTACTCATGTTTGAACAAATAACATCCAGAGAGGTGTTACCTTTTGTTGTTGATATTTTAACCAGTTGTTTAATATTAAGACAACTGGTTAAAGCGCAGTTGTTAAAAATTTTAAGCGCAGTTGTTAAAAGCGCTTTAAATTTTTAAAGCGCAGTTGTTGATTTTAAGTTATAATAAACTTTCACGGTAAAAAAGCAAAACACAGCTGTTAGCTTATTCTATTAGCTGTTATGGCTGCTAGCTGTATTCTTTTTGTAAATTTTTCAAGCCAAAAACTATTAGGTTCGAAAATTTGGTTTAACTCCTTAAATGACAGCTTTATTCATGGTTTTAATGCTTAAAACACTGCAAAATGTAGGCCCACTATGTATATGCCATTATGTATTTTCAAAAGGTTATATCTAGCTGTTCTTACTTTTAGGGCTTCAAGAATGTGACAATAGACCCAAAATTAGATCCAAAAAAATATTATGCAATAACATTGTATTTATCAATTAAAAAATAAGTAATTACCTTCTAAAGGATTTAAAATTCAAATTTAAAATGAAACCCTTGCAGTTTAAGAAACATTTCCAGAAAAATGAGTCTTTAGTCTTTTAAGGTCCACTAAAACGTAGCAATATTTGTCTTACATTATTCTGAAAAATCAATCAATTGTTAAGGTTAACTTAGGAGGACAATTAGGTTAACTAAGGTTAAACTGATGGGAACCACTTATGACAAGATTTAAATTTGCCTTCAATTACTTTTTTATCCAAACATTGTTTCAGCATCAATGCCAATGTTATTACCAAATCAATTTCACCCTTTTGTTAAAACTCTTTAATTATGCTTGAAGACGACATACTAATGTGAAAAACAACAAACAATATCCCTATTCAATAGATTCTCTATATACTATGGTTTCAGTGACAGCTGTAACCTAAGACAGAGTACACAGATATTGAAATAGCCTGAAACACTTTAAAATGGGGTCGATTTGAAACAAAAATCAACCAGAAGTTGTTAAACCTTTTCTAATGGTTCCTCTCTAATCTTTTTTAGCAACCTACTAAAGATAAACCAAACCCCATTGTTGCCAAATGTTTAAAAATACGTTTTGAAAAACAATTAATGTCTTTCAGTGCACTAAAATTTTTAGGAGAATTTTCTGATATTGTAGACAATATATTCAACAAAACCATATATTTTATATATAGCCTTACCATGTGAGAATTAAGATAAGAGACTGAAACCCAACATTCTGCCAAGGCAAAGCTGCTATGAAAATAATTGATTTCGGAAAGGTAAATTACAGAATATTATATATTAATTTATAAATTAGATAAACTACAGATCTTCAATTCTTTTAATGTGCTTCCATATTCTAAAATCTGTATATTCTGTTAAAATATGTTTCTAAATTCTAAAATTGATACCATATATATTTACATGGTCCAATCTTCTTAATGTTACCCCTCTAAGCCTTTTTAGCAACCTACTAAAGATAAACCACAGCCCGTTGCAACCAAAAAGTTTAAAAACACACTTTGAAAAAAAAAGTTGTCACTCGTTTTTTTTTCTAAGGTTTTTTAAAAAAACATGTCAGTTCGGAAAATTATTGGCGCTTTGGTTCATTGTCGCAGGGTATTTATATTTAAATAAATATTAATACCCCACTTTAATTCATTTTTCCTTAAACTGCGTGCATTTGTATTTTTATTTTAAAGATATGCAATTTCAGACACTAATGAACTTCAACTATTTATTTAAAAAATAAGAAAATAGTGGATAAAAAGCAAGCAAAATCAAAATCAGAAAAGCAAGATATCTGGAAGCTGATATCTTAAATTGAGTTTTCATTGTTCATTTCTAAGAATCAGGAAAAGAAATCTATTCCAACCATGGTCATGCTTATTTTCAACCAAAAGTTTCATGCTTTGGAAAAAATAATCTCTGGTTGGATTTTTGAAAACTATATGCCCAAATTAAGGAGCACATTTGCAGAAAATCAAGAATATCAAGAAATATAAAGATGTTTTAGTTTCAAACAAATTTTCGGTCTCCCTAGGGTGTGTTAAAAATGGTCCAGGATTCTTACTGATTTATTTTGAACAATTTGGAGACCTCGTAAATGTGAAAGGAAAGTGAACATCCAAACTACTACTACTAACAACTCACCGGAGCACCAACCTGCCTGAGGCCAACACAGCTACACGCGCTTCTCCATCCCAATCTAATCAAAGCCTCCCACTTTAAACCCTCCCAGAAAGTTCCCATTACCTTTAAATCTTTCTTTATGACATCGTTTTTCTGCCTACTGTTTGAAATACGGTCAGTCAGCCGGGTACCCAGAACAATCCATAGGTAATTTCTCTGGAAAATATCTAGCAAATCTTCATCCACTTTTTTGAGCGCCCATGTTTCAGAGCTATATTTGACCACTGTCATCACTGCAGCTTCCAATATTCTAATCTTCGTGTACAGACTTTTCTTCCAAATTTTTTTTAACTGTGAAAAAAACACCCTGAGCCCTGGCTATTCTCCTTTTCATATCTTCACTGCTCCTATCGTATTTACTAATAATTAATTTAAAAAACTTTTTCCACAAAAAAAGTTTTTCAAAGAAAAGTAAAGAACTCCATTAAAAAAAAATGAGCAAAAATAAAATCAAATAATCTACCAAGTTCGAAACTACCACAAATCAGCATTAATAAATGAAACCCAAAACGAACAGAAATTAAAATAAATAACGGAGTCCAACTCAAAACGAGCAGAAATTAGCATAAGTTGGTTGCAAAACCAGTATGCCTTCCCAAGGCCAGAACAAAATTTGCACTTTAATGAAAAAATACAAATGAATGTGCATTGTCAGTTTAATATACATACACGGATATTTAGTAATCAAAATGTTAAAATTATTTGATTTATTAAAGTTATAAAAGTAAAAACATTTATATTTTGTTCAGTAAAGTGCAAATTCTGTTCTGGCCTTGGGAAGGCATAGGGGTTATGCGCCGAACTTATTTTAATTTCTGTTCGTTTTGAGTTTGACTCGGTTATTTATTTTAATTTCTGTTCGTTTTGGGTTTAATTTATTTATCGATGCTGATTTATGGTAGTTTCAAGCTTGGTAGATTATTGAATTTCCAATCGAATGAGCTGTTTTTGAAGTTTCTACAACAACACCTTCTATAAAAACATTATATGCCCCCTGGGCATAACTTAAAACACTTGCCCTGAGGGTTATGGGGGAGTAACCTCCTCAAAAACATATTTTCTATGTGGAAATCAACCACGCTGAACAAAATGGCTATCTCAAAATTTTGATTGGATGTGTT
>JAQQPU010006162.1:19487-43841 GCA_029168905.1 Artemia sp. Kazakhstan ARC1039 | reverse complement strand
CCCCCCCCCCCCCGAAAATCTCCCCCCACCCCCAAAAAATACCTCTTGCGGTTGGTTAGTTTCCAATCACTTTCGGCTTATATAAAATGACTTGAAATGTCTGGGGATTATCAAACAATTTCCTCCATCCTCCTGTCGTCTCTCCTTTAGAGCTAGTTCTGTATTTATTTGGAGGCTCAATAAGAGCTGAGATATTTCGGCATCAAAATGCACCCTTTGAGGTATCTCCTTCTCTATCTAGCTACAAAACAATCAGATAAACCCACTGCAGAAGTTCAGTTCCTTTTTAAGTTTTTTCATTTGTCTATTGCTTACAGATAGTATTTGTCATTGGGAAACATACGGAAATATTTTGCGGGGGGGTTTTCTGGAAGATTTTGTATGAGAAGAAAGTATTTGGACGGAAGGGGGGGGGGCAAGATTTACACACAAATTCCTCTTTTTCAATTCCCTTAGAACTTCTCAATTAAATAACAATTAAACTATAAAATAACACGACTCAAAGAAGATTTTTAAATTTTGAAAATCATAATTTCTGCAAGACGGGTATTTTGCAGGTGAGGGGTTTCCGTGGGTGGAGGAGGGGAAATTTTCCGTGGGGGAGAAAGGTAAACCCTTAGACCCGTAGAAAGAGACAGGGTGAAGGGAACCCCCATTAACAGACATAAGAAAGAGAAATAAATCTGGATTTAAGAGTTTATGACGTTTGATTTCCTTTGTTTATGTGACAACAAAACAGAGCATTTTTATAAATCATCTTGACAGTAATTTATATAAATACTTAAAAAAGCAAACAATTCCAACAAGGTTGAACATGTAAAGATTCTAACTTGTGTTTTACCCAGTGTAAGTACGGTGGTTGAGTTGGAAGAGGTTTCAGTTGCACGGTGGTTCAGTTGAACGGTGGTTCAGTTGCACGGTGGTTCAATGACACAGTGGTTCAGCTGCACGGTGGTTCAGTTACATGGTGGTTCAGTTCCACGGCGGTTAAGTTAAATGGGGTTGAGTTGCATGGGGGTTGAGTTACACGAGGGTTCAGTTAAAGGGGGTTCAGTTGCATGAGGGCTTAGTAGCACGAGGGTTCAGTTGCACGGGGGTTCAGTTGCACTGAGGTTCAGTTGCACGGTGGTTCAATTGCACGGTGGTTCAGTTGCACGGTGGTTCAGTTACAGTGGTTCAGTTGCTTGGGGTTCAATTACACGGTGGTTCAGTTACAATGGAACCAAACTTTAGTGCCTTCATTATATTTACTACTTAGTTCAACTCCATTTTAAATCCAAAAATTAAACATAAATCATTATTAAACCGAAATTTATAATTCTCTTTCAAAATAAAAACAATTTTCATTGTTGCTAGATTGGGTGATATACGGATTGAGTATCGATCTAGAAATGATTTAAAATAATGAGCTAGGAAATAACTTAAACCCTCTTCATCATATAACCCATTGGGTAAAACAACGTTTATTCATTCATCCTCATTTTTTCCCTATATTCAATCGTATTATTTTTAAATTGATTGCTAATGTTATATCATTAATACCACAGTGTACATTGAGTTAAAGCTATTTCATAATCACACTTTCGATCTAACGTGATAAGATTATTTGTACAAGACTGTTGGATTTGACTTTTGTTACCGCTAATAATAATCAAAACCATTTATTAGAAAAGTATTTTTCTTCATAAATTTCAAATTCTGAGATAGTTGTTGTAAATAGTATTATAGTCATTTTTCTTAGTACTACTACTACTACTAACAACTCATCGCAGCACCAAGCCGCCTGAGGCCAACACAGCTACGCACGTTCCTCCTCCACCCCAATCTATCCAAAGCCTCCCTTTTTACACCCGCCCACGAAGTTCCCATTTCCTTTAAATCTGTCTTTATGACGTCCTCCCACCCCAGACGGGGACGACCTGCTTTCCGTTTAGCCCTAGATGGTTGGCCAAAAAGAACAATCTTCGGCAATCTGTCATCCTTCATCCGCACAACATGCCCTAACCACCTCAACCTTTCTTTCAATATAGACCTAGAAAGCGGTATTGAACCACATTTTTCGTATGGCTTATTGTTTGAAAAACGGTCAGTCAGCCGGGTACCCAGAACAATCCTTAAGCAATTTCTCTGGAGAACATCTAGCAAATCTTCATCCGCTTTTCGGAGCGTCCATGCTTCAGAGCCTTATTTGACCACTGTCATCACTGTAGCTTCTAAGATTCTAATCTTGGTTTGCAGACTTATCTTCCTATTCTTCCAGACTTTTTTTAACTGTGAAAAAAACCCTGAGCCTTGGCTATTCTATTTTTAACATCTTCACTGCTCCCACCATCTTTACTAATAATACTACCAAGGTAAGTGAAGCTGCCCACCTGATCAATCTTTTCATTACCCAACTTCACCTTTTCATCTTCACTTATTCCTAGCCTTAGTGACTTAGTCTTCCTAACATTAATTTTCAAACCAATACTAGCACCCTGAACTCGCAAAACTTCTAAAACTTCATTCATTTTGCTCACACTTTCATCTAGGATGCTTAAATCATCAGCATAATCCAAGTCCAGGAGACTTTTTCCTCCCCATTTGATTCCGTGGTCTCTCATTACCTTTCCTGTGCTCCTTAAAACAAAGTCCATCAAAATAATCCATATAAAGGGGGATAGAACACAACCCTGCTTAACTCCTGATTTAATATAAAACCAGCTGCTAACCTCATTTCCTACCTTAACCGCAGCAGTGTTATTCTCGTACATAGCACTAATCACTTTAATGTATTTGTCTGGTATACCATACAAGGATAAAACCTTTACTAAAGCTCCTCTATCAACAGAATCGAACGCTTGCTCATAATCTATTCTTAGTAATTAATTTTCTTCTTTCTTAGTAATTAATTAAAAAAAACTTTTTCCACAAAATAAGTTTTTCAAAGAAAAGTAAAGAACTCCGTTAAACAAAAAATGAGCAAAAATAAAATCAAATAATCTACCAAGCGTGAAACTACCAAAAATCAGCATCGATAAATAAATGAAACCCAAAACGAGCAGATATTGCAATAAATAACCGAGTCAAACTCAAAACGAGCAGAAATTAACATAAGTTGGGCTCAAAACCCCTATGCCTTCCCAAGGCCAGAACATAATTTGCACTTTACTGAAAAAATATAAAAGTTTTTACTTTTATAACTTTAATAAATCAAATAATATTAAGATTTTGATTACTAAATATCAGTAAATGTATATTAAACTGACAATACACATTTATTTGTATTTTTTTCAATAAAAAGCAAATTATGTTCTAGCCTTGGGAAGGCATTTCTTTGAAAAACTTATTTTGTGGAAAAATTTTTTTTAATTAATTTCTGTTCGTTTTATATTGACATAGTCTTTTCAGAAAAAAAGAAAATATACTTTAAATCTTTTCGTTTTTTTGAGAATTTATAGTTTGGCCTGCTATTTGTATGCTGGAGAACAATTTTCAGCAATTTTTAACAATATACACCCTCTTAAAAATCTGGACACAAATAGCAGTGTTTAATTTAGTTTCATACCTCCTCTAGTTGACCTGAAATAAAAAAATTGATACCATTCGCAAACAATTCTGTTTACTTTCTTTGATAGCTTGGATACACTTACGCTATTTTGATTTGGTTAAATTTTAAGAGCAGAAGCAGCCCCAAAAGTTTCAACATAATACCTTCAGTCGTTCTTGGGATACTGCTGAGATGCCTTATTGGGAATTAGAATTAACACAGTGTATTTTGATTTAATCTTATGGCAACATTTAGTTTTCAAACATAAAGTCAAATAGGAGGGTGGGCGTGGGAGGGGGATTAGTTTCCCTCCAATCACTTTCGACTATTAAAAGGGCATCAGCCCTTTCTATTTGCAATCGAATGAGCCCTTTTCGAAGTTCCTACGACAACTCCTTTGATACAAAGTGCCCTGGTCTAAAAAACAACAAAAAAATAATACATTATATCCACATCGATCTTTACTATAATTATTTGAAAAAAACTACGTTTTCTAAAGAGTTAAAGAGGCTGAGTTACAAGGTCGAACCCTAAAACGTACAGGGATTAGGAGCCACAGTTGGGGGGCTGCCGCCCCCCAAACCCCCCGCTATCGCAGCCTGTAAATAAATTAAAAAAGTTTTTTTAAAGTGAAAGTAAGGAGCGACATTAAATCTTAAAACGATCAGAAATTATTCCGTATATGAAAGGGGCTGTGCCCTCCTCAACGCCTCGCTCTTTACGCTAAAGTTTTTATTGTTTAAAAAAAAGAGTTGTGAGAAAGTTTTTGTTCTTTCATTTAAAGAATTTAAACCCCTGGGTCTTGCTATTTTTGAATGCTTTCAGTCTTTTTGTCTCTGATTTTTCCGCCCTAATGAAATAAATTTCAGCCCGATCAGACAACGTTAAAGGGGGGTTGTGGTGGGAAAAATTAACATGGGCTAATATAGGAAAACATGGTTTTTCGTAAATGTAAATTCGGGGGATAATTTTTTCGGTCTGAAAATATCAAAAGGCCCTAACAGGTCGAATTCTTCTTCGAATGAGTCCTCATTCAACCGGATCCGTTGCCAACTGTGGCCTGTAGGCGTGGCTAAGAAAAAAAAATGAATTTAAGTGGCTATATTTGGTTTTTTGAAAACAGGGAAGGAGTGATCGGATTGAGCTGAAATTTCGAGGATAAGCTTCCGGGCCCTAGAAAAGCTTAACCTCTAAATTTCAGTCCAATCGGATAACGTTAAAGGGAGGCTGTAGTGGGAGGGTCCAAACTTCTGGCCCAGTTTACCCCATGAAGATAAAGTCGGAGGAGGATGAAATTTTGCAAGTTTCTTAGTTTGAGCTTGGGCTACAAAATGCGATTACCGCCGTCTCTCTGTGACCTCTAGGACCTGAAATCGCTTAACATTGTGGTGGGTCGCCTCTTTATAGAGGCACAAGTGTGGCTCCTTGAAAATGTCAAGCCTTCCAATTACTTTCGACTATTAAAAAGGGCACTAGGTTTTTCAAATTCCAATCGAATGAGCCTTTTTCGAGTTTCTACGGCAACACTTCCTATAAACACCGTATATGGCCCCAGGGCATAAATTACAACTCTTACCCTAAGGGCTGTGAGGGTGGTTGTCATCCTCTAAGACCTAATTTCCAGAACTTTCAACTACGTTACACAAAATGGCTATCTCAAAATTTTGATTGGATGTGTCTGGGAAAATGGTGGGCGTGAGAGGGGTGTTAGTCTCTCTCAAATCACTTTCAAATCACTATGAAAAAAGGAACTAGCCCTTTCAATATCCAATCAAATGAGCCCTTTTGAAGTTTCTACGACAACACTTTCAATAAAAACCTTATATATCCCCAGGGGATAACTTACAACCCTCGCCCTGAGGGCTTAGTGGGGGGGGGGGTGTCATCCTCACAGACCTAATTTCCAGAACTTTATACTACGTTGAACAAAATGGCTATCTGAAAATTTTGATTGGATGTGTTTGGGGGAATCTGGGCGTGAGAGAGGGGTTAGTTACCGTCCAATCACTTTCAACTATTAAAGAGGGCCCTATCCCTCTAAATTTCCAATTGAATGAGCCCCTTTTGAAGTTTTACTACAACTCTATCATTAAAAACTTTATATGCCCCCTGGTCATAACTTACAACCTTTGCCCTGGGAACTCTCGGGGGTTTCTCATCCTTAAAGACATTATTTCCAGAACTTTCAACTACATTGAACAAAATGGCTATCTCTAAGCTTTGATTCAATGTGTTTGGGGAAACGGAGGGAGTGAGAGGGACATTAATCACTCTCCACTCACTTTCGACTATTAAAAAGGGTAATTTCAATTTCCAATCAAATGAGCTCCTTTTGAAATTTCTACAACAACTTTCTATATAAACCTTATATGTCCCAAGGGCACAAATTACAACCCTTGCACTGAAATCTCTGATGGGGCTTATATCCTAAAAGATCTATTTTCCAGAACTTTCAACTACGTTGAAACAAATGGATATGAAAAAATTTTGATTGGATATGTTTGGGGAAATGGTGGACTTGAGAGGGGGGTTAGTTGCCCATTTCAATAAAAACCTAATATGCCCCCAGGGCATAACTTATAACCCTTGCCCTGAAGACTATGGAGAGAGTGTCCTGGTCAAAGGTATAATTTCCTGAACTTTAAACTTCGTGGAACAAAATGGCTACCAAGAAATTTTGATCGGATATGTTTGGAGAAATGGTGGGCGTGGAAGGGGTGTTTGTTACCTTCCAATAACTTTCGACTATTAAAAAGGGCACTTGCCATTTCAATTTCCAATTGAATGAGTCATTTTTGAAGTTTCTACGACGATGCGTTCAGTAAAAGCCTTATATGCCCCCAGGGCATAACTTACAACCCTTGCCCTGAGGGCTGTGGGGGAGTGTCCTCCTCAAAAACATAATTTCTATCAGGAAATCCCAAAAACTGAATAAAATGACTGTATAAAAATTTTGATTGGATGTGTTTGGGGAAAAGGTGGGCGAGAGAGGGGGGCTAGTTTCCCTCAAATCAATTTTGACTATTAAAAAGGGCACTAGACCTTTGAATTTCCAATCGAATGAGCCCTTTTTCAAGTTTCTACAACAAAGATTTCAATCAAAACTTATATGCCCCCAGGGCATAACTTATAACCCTTGCTCTGAAGACTGTGGGGTGAGTGTCCTGCTCAAAGGTATAATTTCCTGAACTTTAACGGCGTGGAACAAAATGGCTATCTCAAAATTTTGATGGGATGTGATTGGGTAAATAGTGGGCGTGGAAGGGGTGTTAGTTGCCTTCCAATTACTTTCGACTATTAAGAAGGGCACAAGCCATTTCAATTTCTAATCAAATGAGCCCTTTTTGAAGTTCCTACCACAACGCGTTCTATAAAAACTTTATTTGCCCCCAGGGCATAACTTACAACCCTTGTTTTGAGGGCTGTGAGAGGTTTTCATCCTCAAAGACCTAATTTCCAGAACTTAAAACTACGTTGAACAAAATGGCTATCTCAAAATTTTGATTGGATGTGTTCGGGCGAATGATGGGCTAGTTGCCCTCCAATCACTTTTGACTATAAAAATGGGTACTAGCCCTTTGAATTTCCAATCGAATGAGCCTGTTTTGAAGTGTCTACGACAACGCCTCCTATAAAAACCTTATATGCCCCCAAGGCATAACTTAAAACCCTTGCCCTGAGGGTTGTGGGGGAGTGTCCTCCTCAAAAATATATATTCTATGTGGAAATCAACTACGCTGAACAAAATGGCTATCTAAAAATTTTGATTGGATGTGTTTGGGGGAATGATGGGCATGGGGGGGGACTAGTTGCCCTCCAATCACTTCGACTATTAAAAACGGTACTAGCCCTTTGAATTTCCAATCGAATGAGCCTGTTTTGAAGTTTCTACGACAACGCCTTCTATAAAAACCTTATATGCCCCCAGGGCATAACTTAAAACCCTTGCCCTGAGGGTTTTGGGGGAGTGTCCTCCTCAAAAACATATTTTCTATCTGGAAATCAACTACGCTGAACAAAATAGCCATCTAAAAATTTTGATTGGATGTATTTGGGGGAATGATGGGCGTGGGGGGGGCTATTTGCCCTCTAATCACTTTCGACTATTAAATAGTGTACTAACCCTTTGAATTTCCAATCGAATGAGCCTGTTTTGAAGTTTCTACGACAACACCTTCTATAAAAACCTTATATGCCCCCAGGACAAAACTTAAAGCCCTTGCCCTGAGGGCTGTGGGGGAGTGTCCTCCTCAAAAATATATTTTCTATGTGGAAATCAACTACGCTGAACAAAATGGCTATCTCAAAATGTTGATTGGATGTGTTTGGGGGAATGATGGGCGTGGGGCGCCTAGTTTCCCTCCAATCACTTTTGACTATTAAAAAGTGCACTAGCCACTCCCATTTCCAATCGAATGAGCCCTTTTTGAAGTTTCTACGACAACTCCTTCAATACGAAGTGCCCGGGTGGAGAAAAAGCACATTGTGCCCACATCGTTCTTTACTTAAGCAGCGCTAGCGCGCTGCCTATGATTTTATTTTTGAGTAATGGATCGAGAAGGTCAATAGCTTCATTTCTTACTTCATCATATGTATTTCCAGCAGCTCAGCTACTTAGCAAACTATATTATTTTTCAATCATATCATTTGCATTCATGTAAATCCCAGTTCTTTGCTGAGGTTGTAAAACATCGAAGTTATCTTAAATAGCTTTTAACCTTCTTCTGTAGATTTTTACGAACTGAGACTTTTTTCTAATTCACCAGATTTCAAAACCTTTCATCATTCATCCATAACTTTGATTCAGTGCTCCTGATTCATCTATTGCATCTTGTAAATATTGATAATTTTCTAAATAATAACTAGGCGTTTAAAAATAGGATCTCTTAGGATCAATGTCCTTATTGATTTCTATCAAAAGTTCTTTATCTATCCCAGAATCGACACTAGCAATGAAATTTGGTTTATTCGGGGGTAATATAGCTTGATTTGGTGGAGCTTGAAAACTTAGTGTGTTGCTTAAAGATTGATCCAATCGTTGAAATCTTTAAATTAAATTAGTGTTGTTTTTATGTAATTTATCATTAATCGTATTTGCATTTTTTTTTCTTCCGCTTCAACGATTGAAGCACCCAACTTTCTAACATAGTGACGAAATCCAGCTTGTTCTAAGGAACGTTCTTAAACTATATTTCTTTGTATTTCTCTACCCTTCATTATACTCAAAAATAACTTATTCAGCTTTATAGGATCCATTTATAGAAAGAAAATTTTTTTTTAATTACTTTCGAGAGTCCTTTTTCGTAAAAAACACCAATAATGAGTTCACCAGTTTTATCCGACAGTTCTTACGATATAGGGGTTGTAAGTTTAACCGTAGCAAGAACTTTTATAAAAAAAACACTCTTTTTCATAATAATTCTAACTAAATTACCAACATTGAACTTGATTAAGGATGGGTTTTGAACTTCGACATCAGGAAATAAATTAGTGTATATCTTGTTTTCATTTTCTTTTTTACTCGCTTCTATTGGTTTCATTTTGATTGATCGATGATAAGACTTGTTATAATTGTTAACGATAGAGGGTAATCCATCTATTCAACGTTTTGTGTTGTTATTAGTAAAATATTTCCATAATTTCTCTTTGATTGTTCTATTAAACCTTTCAAGAATTTGAGCTTTCAATTCAATTTCAGATGAGAACCAATGAATTTCAGGACTATAGAAAAAATACTTGAACGTTTTTCATAACAAACTCTTTACCTTTATCTGATTGTAATTTTTTAGGTTTTCTATTTTTAAATTAATCCGTAAAAGCATTAATAATTTCCTTACTCGTTTTATCCTTTAAAGGAATACTCCAGGCATATTTACCAAAACAATCTATGAATGTCAGAATATAATTAAAATTCTTGTTTTCACTTTTATGCTGCTGCGTATCAACCAAATCTACTTGCTACTGATCATCGGCACTATGAATGTAAGCGCTTCTTCTTTTAAATGTATTATAAGTTAGATGGTGTAAAGAATAACTATTTTGACTTTGCAACATCTCTTTGATTTTATTTTTTTATACAGTAGAACCATGTTTTTTTAATTTTCTATGTAAATCATCAATCCCAGAAAAGTTTGAATAATAAAGTTCTAAGACTTTTTTTTCTACGCTACTCTTGCCAGTACAAAGACCATTTCCTTTAATCCAGGGTTTTTGCTCATTGCTTGCTTTTTTTTAAAAAGATTTTTCTTGCAACCACAAATTGTACAAATACCTTTAATCATTTACACGTGATTTCTTTTTTAAACTGTCTGAGTTAGAGACTTAGTTGCAATGAAAATTTTGCACCACATACAATAAATCTCCATTTATTACTGAATTAAATTATCAAACAAATTTAAATTACTAAACATATTAATAAACATCGACAGATGTCCACGTTCTCAAGAAAGTCTCAAGAATAATAAATAGAAAGCAACAAAATTCCTCAAGCTCGACTATTCTTATGAATTGGAATTTTGTTTAATAAAATCAGCTCCTAATAAATGGCAGATATTGCAGGAGTTATTAAAAGTTGTTTGTAACGAAAATCCAAATTTTTCAAGATAAAAACTAAACTATCGCGTTGCTCAATTCATGAATTATGCGCAGCAGCGAAACTATTAGATATAAAAGCTGTTGGTAGAAAAGATGAACTAATAAATAAAGTGAATAATCAGCTTAATAATAAAATATTAGTTGAAGATAATCTAATTGGGTTAGAGCATAATACAAAGCGTCAAAATGATAAGAAACCATACAGATTTAATATTATTCCAGATTTAAAAACAGGGGTAGAAAACGAAATCAAAGAAAAGAATAAAATTATTTCAGATTTAAAACTTCAATTTAATAGTGTACAAAATAAAGATATTACTGAACTTAATAAATTTTAAAATAAAAACAGACTTCACATGCGGAGAATTTTGAGATACCAGTTGCATTCGAGATGCAACTAGTAGAGAGAGTGTTAAAAAAGAACGGAGTATTAATATTTCGAATTTATTTATAAATAAGAAAAAAAATACGAGAAGTTCCAGATGTCCCAGAGTATATGTTTAAAGAAGAAGAACACGATAATAATCCAACCATTCGATGGATTAGAGAAAATTCATTTACAGTTAAATTTTCAATGAACGCAAATAAGGCTGATTTTGGATCAGTTTTTGACTCTTTTGTTAGAAATTTAAAAACTAGCATGAATGATAGAGATAGTTACAGAGTTCCCTTTACCACACGTGTAATATTTAAGTCTCAGAAGGATAATAAAGAACTCGAACCTATCCATTATCAAAGCTATTCCTGGATTTTTAATAAAAATAGCGACATCAAACAAAGCCATCTAAGTAATTATAACAGGAATATACATACATTAGTCATAGAGAATCCACCCAGATAAGGCTTACAATTTGAAAGAGTCGATGGCATAGATTATAGAATGAAAAAATTACCAAATTATATGGGAGGTACTTATATAAAGAACTATCTGGATTTGTAAAAAATAAAAATGCTTGCATTAATATAAAAAATAGTGACAGAAAATGCTTTCTTTGGTCAATACTCGCTTATTTTTACCCAACGAATGAAAGACATGTTGATAGACTATCAAAATATAAAACCCATGAAAATGAGTTCAACTTTAAAGGGATTACTAATTTTCCTATGGATATTCAAGATATTTATAAACTTGAAATCAAATATTTTATTAAAATTTGTTTATTTGAAATAAGCAAAAGAGTGGATATAGCTAATATTTCTAAAACTAAGATCATCGGAAAAACTGCTATATATGTCATTAACTTACTCTATTTTGATAAACTTTATGTTACAATTAAAGATTTAAGTAGATTACTTGCATCTCAAATAACTAAGAATGAACATAAAATTCATGCATGTACATTCTGTAGAAGACGCTTTAATGAACAAGAAAAATTTGAAAAAAAATAATAAAAAATTAAAATATGAAAATCCTGACACCATTATGCCAGAACCAGGATCTACAATTGAGTTTAAACGTATTGGTAAACAAATGAAAGTACCAACCAGCATGATGGCTGGTTTTGAAACATATAATGACGAATTTAGTCAAAAGACAGGTAAAAAGACAATTAAAGTAGCAGAGCAAAAGTCATTTGCTTATGGATTCCAAGTATGTTTTTCTTTTGATACAACACAAAATATATATTACGAACATTTCGGTGAAGATGCTAGCGGGCATTTTGTAACTACCAAAACAGAAGTGTGTACAGAAATAGCCAATGAGTATGAAAATAGACATAGAGATCATGGTTATACACAAGAACAAGTAAAGGAAAAAATGAATAATACAAGTAATAAAAGCTGTCATATTTGTAGTAATAGAAGATAATAATTTTCCTTTAGATCACGATTACGTAACTGGTAATATACATGGATTTATTTATGTAGAATGTAATAAAAACTTTAGAATACCTAGACATATCCGTATTGTAATGCATATTCTCTAAAATATGACTTTCATTTATTTCTTAGAGAAATAGTACCTGATAATGGTATTTTGATTCAGCTGAGAGTTTTATACTGTTTAATAAAGAAGTAACTGCTAATAAATTCCAATATGGAATGCGTTTCATAGATTCACCCCGTTTCATGGCTTCATTGTTAGATCGGCTTTCTGAAATTTTAGATAAATGTGAATGCACAATAGACTACAATTATTTAGGAAATAATTTTAAGTGTACCTCTGATGTATTTCAAAATACTGAAGTATTTAAAGAAATAATAAAGAAAGAGATTTTCCCCTGTTAATATATTGATAGCTATGAAAAAAATTATCCAAAATTACCTTCAATAGACAAGTTTTATTCTAGATTAACAGGGAGAAATATTTCTGAAAAAGAGTATAAAGAGCAAAATTCATTTAGAAATTATTTAAATGTAAAACAATCTTAGATTATACTAAATTATATCTAAAAATTAATGTTTTAATTTTATTAGATGCCGTTGAAAATTTTAGAAATGTATGTTTAAATAATTATAAACTAGATCCACTGCACTTTTTCTCAGCACCAGGACTAACATGGAAAGCTTTTCTCAAACACACTAAAGCCGAAATTCCATTATTTTCTGATGAATGTATATATGCCTTTATTGAAAAAGGAACAATAGGAGGTGGACCTCAGTTTGTGAAGATATGCTAAAGATAATAATAAATATATGAAAAACTTTAATAAACACAACCTTTAAATTATTTATTATATTTAGATGCTAATAACTTATACGGCTGGGAAAAGTCTCAAAATTTACCTGAAAAACATTTTCAATTTATTAATATACCCAACTATTTAAAAGAAAACATCACCTCAGACTATTACCCACAATTAAAATATAACTTTCAATCAGAAAGGAATAAGAGTAATGTAGGAGACATTTACGAAGTTGATTTAGAATATCCAAGAGAGGTACACACTTTACATAAAGGTTTACCACCAGCTCTTGAAAATTTTTTGTATAAATTAAGTACAACTTTATATAATAAAGTAAATTATGGTGTACATTATTAAATTAGAATTTTATTTAAATCATGGCTTAATATTGAAAAAAGTACATAGAATACTAGCATTTACTGGATCCTCCTATTTAAAAGAATATATCAATCATAATACTAAATTACAACAAAAGGGAACAAATGATTTCGAGAAAGATTTCTTTAAACTCATGAATAATGCTTGTTCAGGGAAAACCATGGAAAATGTTATAAAAAAAGAGCTAGCATTGAAATAATCACTAGTGACGAAGAAAGACAAAAAAAAAATAAAAAACATAACTTAAGATCGTTATTTTTGGCGAGAATTTCTCGGTAGCCAGAATGGTCAAGTCAAAATTAAATCTAGACAAACCTATTTCTATCGGATTCACTGTGTTAGAGTTATCTAAGTTACTGATGTATGAATTTCATTATGAATATATGAAACCAAAATATAACGAGAACATTGATTTATGCAACATGGATACGGATAGTTTTATTTATGATATTCAAACTGAGGATTTTTATCAAGATATTAAAGCTGACCTCCAAGATAAATTCGATCTCTCGGACAATAAGAAAGATAATCCTTATAACATTTCTGCAGTCAATAAAAAGCAATAGGCATGATGTAGGATGAATTATCTGGAACAATAATGTCAGAGCTTATTGGATTAGGATCAAGAGTATGCGTTTGTTTACTTGAGGGTGACAGTGAAACCAAAGCAAAGAAAAAGTTGAAAGGTATCAAAATGAATATTGTTAAAGATAAAATAACATTGCAGAATTATAAAGATGTTTTATTGGGAAAAGTGGAAAGCTACAGAAACTCAGTATACTTTAAGAGAAATGACGCATAGAATGTTCCTAAAAAAAACAGAATATAAAAGCTCTAGATCCGAATGACACTAAAAGAAAGGTTCTGAATAATAAAGCAAACACGGTACCCCTGAGACTTAATCCCTTCAATATAAGCTAGTTAAAGTATTACTAAGCTAATGAAGGTATTAGAGTTACGCTAGTTAGGTAATAAAGTTAAGCTTCACAATTAAAGTTGAACTATAAGCTTCAAAGCTAAAAGCTTCAAAGCTATAAGCTTCAAAGCTATAAACTTCAAAGCTATAAGCTTCAAAGCTATAAGCTTCAAAGCTATAAGCTTCGAAGCTATAAGCTTCGAAGCTATAAGCTTCAAAGCTATAAGCTTCAAAGCTATAAGCTTCAAAGCTATAAGCTTCAAATCTATAATCTTCAAAGCTATAAGCTTCAAGTTCCAAAGCTGTACGCTTCAAAGCTGTAAGCTTCAATGCTATAAGCTATAATCTTCAAATCTATAAGCTCAAAAGCTGTAAGCTTAATAGTTGATTTTACTTATTACAAATTTTAACCAGGTAAATGGATGGAAAATAACTTATCTAAGTATATGAATGTGGAAAAAATTAATATCATTTTAAAAATAAGCGCCTGGTAGGACCTCAACGGCCGTTTCGACGATTGATTTGTGGAAACTCTGGATGTGGTAAAGCCAATTTACTCTTGAACTTTATTTATGATTGCTTATACTTTCAAAAAATTTGTCTATATGCTAAATATTTTGAAGAATTTAATATAAAGATTTAATGTTTAATATGATTGTCTTGGAAGAAAAAAACTGACATGGATCTTTTGGTTGCGAGTAATGATAAAAGTGATATCATTGATGTAGATAAACTAGATCCCACGTGGCAAAATTTAGTTATCCTTGACGATTTTGTAACACAAAAAAATCAGAAAAAATTGAAGATTTATTTGTAAGATGTAGAAAACAAAATACATGAATAATCTATATTTCCCAGAGCTATTTTGATAAACCTTTAATTATGCGTTTAAACTGTAACTATTTTGCATTATTCAAATGTTGTAATCCAAAAGATACTGATAGAATCAGACAAAACCATGCATCTGACTTGAAAAAAGAAACATTTACCAACTAGTTCAATCAAGCAACAAAGAATCATGGATATTTACTAATTGATTTGAAGACAAATGATGCATCTCTCAGGTATAGAAAGAACGTAGATATTCGCTTAGTAAAATTTGCGTATATTAAATGAATAAGTTTGGAAGCTTAGGAAGCAAATATCGAAGTTATACAAGAAAGAAAGCAGATTACTAGATGATGATGGTAACCTTGATTTACTATTGAAACGATTAACTAATCTAGGTCATCCAGGATCAGAGAATGGTGCTTTGAATTTAAAAACTGTGAAAATTATCTTAGAAGCTTTCAAGGTGTTAGCCAGTAAATTCTTACAAATCAGTACCTAAGTTCGGATATTAATAGATTAACTAAAATCTATCAGTCAACAGACAACATATTGTTTAGAGTTGATGATAAAGGACTATTAGTAAGGGAGAATTAGAAACGTTGCAAACCCAAAAATGGTGCAGATAGAGTCAATCTTTCAACGTTTGTGGAACACTCGAAGAGTTTTATGCAGTTATCTGATCCCTTAGACAATTTCGAAAATGTTATAATAAATATACTTGAAAAAGATCCCGATGAAGCATTTAAAAACAAAATGAAAGGACTGTTGAAGTAAAAACCAAGCTTATGAAGTTTTTTGAAAAGAGTATTACGAAAATCTTTACCTTGGAATTTTATATATAAAAATAACTCTCTAATAAATGAAAGAGTATAGAATCTATTTACCCGAATTTCAAAAAATAAAAAATTAAAACGTGTATGGCTACAAAACAAAAATGTAAAATGCGAGTAATGCATACAAAAGTTAATAAACGAGAACTTGTTCAACTATTAATTCATAAGAGACAGATGACTAAGATTGAAAAATATAAAAATGAAAAAACGGACGTAATATTGTACTACAAACTAGTACTTCAAAATCATCCAAGATTAACGTTCTTATCTCTTCTCGATAAATTTGAAATAAATTAAAAAGGTGACTTTATTGAACACACAATTCATTTATTCCCTCCTCAAAAAGTAAAAATAAACGGATGTTTTAAGAAAAAAGAAAATTGCCGAATTCAAATGGAAAATATTATTGTCGGCAAAGAACCTGTTGAACTATAGCTTAAAAGAAAACAAATTGAAAAAATTGAGCAAGCAATAATAAAGAAAAAAGATGTCTATATAAATTATATCATATCATCAACTGATTCAGAATGGTAGCTTACTTCCCTTTGCAATATTATTAGCAGCTGCAATAAGTAAAGTTGCTCTAACAAGTGGTGCAGATGCATTAAGTACATATGCTAGAAAGAAAATTGTTGATAAATTTGCTGATTCTTCAAACGCTAAAGGTGAAGTTTTAACATTACCGGGGACTTTACCCAAAAGGTCGAGGTTTAAAATTAGCCGGTACACACAAAATTGTTCGACATGAATTGGAAGTCATTTTTGAAGCCCCCGAAAAAGTGGTAGAGCCAAGAAAATACAAATCGAAGTGGTTGAAGTACCTAAACAGCTTGGAAGACCCAGAAAAGTTGTTGAAGCTGATATTTCACAATTCAGAGAATGCCCGCTACAAAAAAAAAAAACGGGGAACGTCAGAAAGAATAAAAAATCACATGATACCACTAAAAATATTGATATATTGAATGAATTAGGTCATATTCCTTATTTTCGAGGTGTTTTTTCTCGAGATAACTTACCAAAGAAAATCAATAAAAAAGAATGCGGTGTAATTAATTATGACTGCATTGGATTGCCCGGGACGCATTGGACTTGTTATTTCAATGATCCCAAGTACTAATTTTTAGAATTTTATAATTATTTTGGAATCCAACTTGGAAATTACATTGTTAACTACTTAAAGACTTCAAATAAGCAAATTGCTTATGATTCTACTCAAGTCCAAAATTTTAACGATGTGAATTCTGGCCATTTATGTGTTGATTATATAAAAAGAAAATTTAAGGGAATGGATCCATAGAATTTTATTTAAAATTTATTTTCAAATATAAATGGAACAAGAACTAGAAACAAGACTATTTGTTGATCGTAGAAGTTAAAATATTATGAAAATGTTAGTAATGCTTTCTTAGTACAAAGCAGATAGAAAGGCTGAGTATAAAACTGCCGATTCGTTCTATTTAGAATTTCCTGCTATAAATATATTGAGTGAATTGACTAATGACAAAATAGTTAAAAGAGAAAATGAATAACGGACAACATTACAGTTTTTTCCTCGTGAGAAATATTTGAAACAGAAAAAATTAAATGGTTATAAATATTGCGTAAAGTCTGTAAAGTTTAATACATAACTACAACCCTTCTTACTTTCCACGCAATATTCTCCAAAGTTTTAACAATACAAACCATCTTTTTCGCATAGCTATACACACGATATGTTAATCATATGCTATCTAACCAAATAACGCTTCATTAAATAAAAATTTGATTTTAACAGCTGAAAATTGTTTTCAAACGAGCACTTAAGAAACCAGAGCTGTATTTAACAAGTCAGACACAGGATTCTGACGTGTGCTTGGATTTTTTCCGAGATATCCTTAACTGAATAAAAGAAATGTGGGAAGAAAGCTATAATTTTTCCTTCGATTACTGAATATATCATTTTATCTTATCTGTATCGCAACATTCTTAAGAAGTTTGCCGGCTACTGCACTGGAACCCTGAAACTGAAAGACAAAGGTCAACGCGTTAACCAATTGCGCCAAGGAGACAAGTCTAGAGTTATAAACTAATAGCATGTTAATATAAATCATTTTTGATTTTGAAATTAGTTTAGTAAAAGCATCAACTAATAAATGGAGAAACTTTTAAGCGAAATGAAAATGGAAAATAAATACAACCGAACTATTAAGAAAGAAAACTTAGACATTGGAATGGAATACTCACTTAAAAGGATGAAATGTGTAAAAACTAAGTATAGAAATAAAATCGTTATTATTATTAATTTTAAAAGTGAAATGGCTCAACTCTTTGCACCTAAGCTTTTCGATTCTAAAGCAGCTGATCTTGAAAAGAAATTAACAAATTAGATAAAGGTATGATTTTAAAAGCTATTGAAAGAAAAAACAAAGATAATGTAAATTATCTAGATATTGATATTGAACTATCCACTAAATATTAAATTATATTAAATTATTACATTTTATCAGTAATATAGTAAGAAATTCTTATTTCGTACGACCTGTTTTGATCTTAAAGCTCATGATGAAAAATTCTAAAAATGTCAAAAACTTTCATTTAAAATGCTCTGAATTTAACTGAAAAGGGGGAAAATGGACTTAGTGATCTAGGTGAGGCAGAAACCCCTTTTTATATTGTGAAGAAGTATAAAAATGAGACCAAATTTGATTGCAAAAGACCTGTTTTCATATTAAATGTAAGGATGACAAAGGTTCAGAATGTGCAATAGTTTATGTTAAAATGGTATGAATTCAATTGAGATTAGGGTAAATTGATGGAGTGATCAAGGTGGGGCCGAATTGGCAATTATTATACCAATTCCGTTCTAAACAAGAAATGTAAAAAAATACAGGGCTTTATACATACAAATTTTTTAATAAAAATAGGCTTACAACATTATTCAAACTCAGAAAAAACAGTTAAAAAACATAAAAATGGAAAATACAAACACATGCGTGAATAGACGAAAGGTATGAGTCCTAGCAGGTAATTCCAGGTAGGGAGGGTTGATATTAGAGGTAACTTATTAGGCACTATTGAGGTATTTCCAAGAGCTCTTGACGAAAATAAAGCGTTTTTGAGCCAAGACTATGAATATTTCACACCACTGTGACAATATGCTGCAGCCCCCACCCCTAGCAATAATTTCAAGAGGGCGGGATGATATTGGAGATAGATTTAAACAGTATTAAGGGCCATTTTTGAAGGGCATTTAATGAAAACGCATCATTTATTTCAGTACATGTTAGATTTTCACTCCCCCCTTCATGGAAAAAATTCTTTTAACACCTCCACCTTACCTTTTAAGCTGTAGAACGTGTTACACCAAGCAAGTCACGCCATAATACCACAATACTACCGCTCTACGGCACCCTCTGATACCCCCAGTCATCATTTCTAAGATACTTTCAGACATTTCTTGTTAAAAATTATACTTCAATCTGGTGATTCAAGTTTTTGCAAGCCACACCTATCATAATAACTGCAAAAATACATCAAACCACCATGGCATTACACAACATCCCCCTCTGTCATCCAAGTAGCCCACCATCATCACCCTCCCCCCTTTAGACAATTTCAACCATTTCTCTCAAAAATAAGCTCATGAATCAAAATTAAACACTGTTTTTCATTTGAACACCGGGAACTTGGTATTTCATTGCTAGAACGTGATACTCTAAGCAACTCATGCCATATTGCCACGCTATTACTGCCTTCCTAAAACATTTTCAGGCATTTCTTGTCCAAAATTATACTTCAAAAAGGTGATTAAATTTTTTGCAAGCCAAGCCTATCATAATAACCTCCACAACACATCACACCACCATGGCATTACACACCAGCCCCCTCCCCCTTGTAACATTTTCAACCTTTTCCCTCCTAAGATAAACTCATGAATCTAAGTTAAACACTGTTTTATTTGAACACTAGGAACTTGGCATTTCATTGCTATAACATGTTACTCCATGCAATTCACGCTACATTGCCACTATTAATACTCTGCTGCACTCTCTGACACCCCTTCATCATTCATAAAAAAATCAGGCATTTTTTGTTAAAAATTACAAATTCAATCCAGTAATTCGAGTTTTCGCAAACCATCCCTATCATGATATCTCCCAAAACTCCCCCGCATCATCAGAGCTTTACCCAACCGCCCCTTCGACATTCATGTGGCATCCCCTTCATCAACCCTAGGACATGTTCAACCCTTTCCCTAAAGAATGAACTTGCAAATCTAAACTGAACACTGACTTTATTTAAACTGCGGAACTTGGCATTTCATTGCTAGAGAGTGATTTTCCAAGGCAATTCACGCAAGAGTGCCACAATAATACTGTTTTGCGGCATCCTCTGACAACGCATCATCACCCCCAAGACATTCTTTAGACATTTCTTGTTAAAAACTATGCTTCAAATCATTGCTTCAAGTTTTCGTGAGCCAATCCTTTCATGACGCTTCTCAAAACATATCACACCACTACGGGCATTACGCAGCTGCCCCCATAACCCCATTTAACAGTACTTCATCATTCCAAAAACATTTCAAGATATTTCCTCATGAAAAATCATGCATTAAATCCATTGGTTTATGTTTTCGCAACCCAACCCCCCTGATACACCGCTATCACCTTTGGTGCTGGTGCCTTTCTGGCACCAGCTACCACCCTACCATCATTCCTATCCAATGCTGCATTCCTATCCAACGCTTCCATCTCCGATTCTGCTGGCCTCCATCCCGGTTCAACTGAATCCAGCCCCAACTATACCCCTCTGACCCCAAATCCGGCTCCCATTGCGCAGTTCCCGATCCGCCACTTTCACCCCGATTCCACAATTTCGATTCCTTCAATTCCACTCCTAGTTCCACCAATTCCAAGATTTTGTATGCAGCCGCCTACTTGGTAATTTATGGAGGGATAATGGCAGCCTCTGGCACATATTATCACGGTTAAGGGTTTTTCAAGATTTTTCCCCCACAAAAATAACTTTATACATTAAAATAACAACTGTTATTTATTTGAACGTCGGAAACTTGCCATTTTATTGTTAGATTGCAATGTTCCAGGGCAAACACCAAACTGTGACACTCAATGGGTAGAATTTGGCATCCTCTAGTGTGCAATATCTCACCTAAAGTATTTTCAGCCACTTTCCTGTAAAAATATCCATTCAAACTAGAATCAATCGTATAAACTTAATAAAAAAAACCTCAATAACGACTCCTCTGATGAATCCTGCCAATTGAGACCAGCGTGGAACATTGCACCACCCATATGACCCCCTTCGGTGCGCATCCAAAGAAATCACAAATTCTTTTTTCAAAATAGAAAATAATCTTACAAAATACAAAATACTTCTTGCAAAGCAAAAAACAGTTCTTACAAAACATAAAACATCCTAAAAAATGAAAAATTGTTCTAAGGAAATACAAAACACGTCACGAAAATCAAAAATAATTCTTACAAAACGAAAATACATCCTAACTAATCACAAACGGTTTTTACAAAATACATCATAAAGAAATCAGAGGTTGTTCTTACAAAATACAAAATACTTACACAAAACTACTTCATACAAAACAAAAAGAAAATCCGAAGAAGTCATAAATTCTTCTTACATCACACAAAATACTTCTTACGAAAAAAACTCTTACAAAACAAAATTACATCCCAAAAGATCACAAGTTCTTATTGATAATACAAAATACTTTAAAAAAAACTCTTACAAAACAAAAATACATCCCAAAAGATCACAAAATATTCTTACGAAGAAAAAATAATTCTTATAAAACGAGAATACATCCTAAAAAATCACAGATTCTTCATACAACAGACAAAATACTTCTTACCAAACAAAAAATCTTACAAAACAAAAATACAACCCAAAAGATCACAAATACATCATTACAAAACACTCCTTCAAAAATAAAAAAAATAATTCTTACAAAGCAAATATACATCCTAAGAAATCACAAAGTCTTCTTACGAAACAAAAATAATTCTTAGAAAATGAAAATACATCCTAAACAGCCTCAAACGGTTATTAAAAAACAAAACAAAATACACCCTATAGATGACAGATTGTTCTTACAAAATACAAAATAATTGTTAGAAAACAAAAACTATTTGTTAGCAAGCAAAAATAATACATACAAAACAGAAATATATCCCAAGAAATAACAAATTCTTCTAACATCATGCAAAATACTTCTTCCGAAACAAAAAAAAAGTTGTACAAAACAAAATATAGCCTAAGAAATCACAAATTCTAATTACAGCATATACAATACTTCTTACGAAACAAAAAATTCCAACAAAACAACAAATACATCCCAAAAGATCACACATTCTTCCTATAAAATACAAAATACTCCTTGAAAACAAAAATAATTCTTACAAAACCAAAATACATCCTAAGAAATCACAAATTCTTCACACAAAGCAAAAATAATAATTACAAAACGAAAATATATCCTAAACAAGGAGAAAAGGTTCTTACAAAATACAAAATACATTCTAAAAAACCAGAGGTTGTTCTTGCAAAATACTTGTTGGAAAACAAAAATAATTCTTTCAAAGTAGAAGATAATTCTTACAAACCGAAAATTCATCCTAAAAAATCATAAATTCTTCTTACATCTTGCAAAATACTTCTTAAAAAGCAAAAAAATAATAATTCATACAAAAAAAAACTACAACTTAAGAAATCACAAATTCTTCTCAAAGCATACGAAACACTTTTTACATAACAAAACAAATTCCTAGTAAACAAAAATACATCCCGAAAAGTCACAAATTCTTCCTGCAAAATAGAAAATACTTCTTAAAAAAAGATAATTCTTACAAAACAAGAGTATATCCTGTGAAGTCACAAATTCTTCTTAAAAAGCAAAATAATTCTTACAAAACGAAAATACATCCTAAACAATGGAAAACGGTTCTTACAAAATAAAAATTATTATAGGCAGCGCGATTGCGCTGCCTACGTAAAGAACGATGTTGGCAAAATGTTTTATTATTTCATTTTTTTTGGTTTTAGACCAGAGCACTGCGTATCGAAGGAGTTATCGTAGAAACTTGGAAAAGGGCTCATTCGATTGGTAATTGGAAGGGCTTGTGCCCTTTTTAATAGTCCAAAGTGATTGGAAGGCAACTAACACCCCTTCCACGCCCACCAGTGTACCAAACATATCCAATTAAAATTTTGAGATAGCCATTTTGTTCAAAATAGTCAAAAGATCTAGAAAGTATGTCTTTGAGGAGGACATTCCCCCAGAGTCCTGAGGGCTAGTGTTGTAGTTTATAACCTGGGGATATATAAGGTTTTTACTGAAAGTATTGTCATAAAAACTTCAAAAAGGACCCATTCAATTGGTAATTGAAAGGGCTAGTGCCCTTTTTAATTGTAAAAAGTGATTGGAGGGCAACTAACCCCCCTCTCAAGCCCACCATTTCCTAAGACACATCCAATCAAAATTTTGAGATAGCCATTTTGTTCAATGCAGTTGAAAGTTCTGGAAATTAGTTCATTGAGGATGACAAACCCCTAGAGCCCCTAGGGCGTAAGTTGTAAGTTATGCCCTGTGGGCACATAAGATTTTTATAGAAAGTGTTGTCGTAAAAAACTTCTAAAAGGGGTCATTCAATTGGAAATTGAATTGGATAGTGCCCTTTTTAATAGTTGAAAGTGATTGGAGGGCAACTAGCCTGCCTCTTACGCCCACCATTTCCCCAAACACATGCAATCAAAATTTTGAGATAACCATTTTGTTAAACAGTTTAGACAAAGAAATCAGGCCTTTAAGAATGACAACCCCCCACAGCCCTCACGGTAAGGGTTGTAAATTATGCCCTGTGGGCATATACGAATTTTAAAGAAAGTGGTGTTGTAGAAACTTAAAAAGAGCTCATTGGATTTGAAATTGAGAGAGCTAATGCTCTTTTTAATAGTCAAAAGGGATTGAAGGGTAACAAACCTCACTCTCACGCCAACCATTTCCCCAAACACATCCAATCAAAAATTTTGAGATAACCATTTTGTTTAACATACTTTAAAGTTCTCGAAATTAAGTCTTTGAGGATGAACCCCCCCCCCCAAAAAAAAAAATACCCTCAGGGCAAGGGTTGTAAGTTATGCCCTGGGGGCATATAAGGTGTTTATAGAAAGTGTCGTCGTCGAAACTTCAAAAAGGGCTCATTCGATTGGAAATTTAAAGGGGCAGTTCCTATTTAATAGTAGAAATTGATTGGAGGGCAACTAACCCCTTCTCACACCCACCATTTTTCAGAACAAATTCAATCAAAATATTGAGATAGCCATTTTGTTCAACGTAGTTCAAAGGTCCAGAAATTATGTCTTTGAGGATGAAAAACTCCCCAGAGCCACCAGGGCAAAGGCTTTGAGTTATACCCTTGGGGCATATAATTAAAGTACAAATAATATTCTGGCTTTTAGAAAGCATTGGGTTATAGAACCCTACACTTATTGATTTCTGCTCGTTTTGAGTTTGACTCTGTTATTTATTTTAATTTCTGTTTGTGTTGGGTTTCATTTATTTATTGATACTGATTTGTGGTAGTTGAATGCTTGGTAGATTATTTGGTTCTGTTTTTGTTCATTTTTGGT
>JAQQPU010006162.1:3727-19087 GCA_029168905.1 Artemia sp. Kazakhstan ARC1039 | reverse complement strand
TTTTTTTTTGTTTCGTAAGAAGTATTTTGTATAATGTTAGAAGAATTTGTTATTTCTTAGAATGTATTTTTGATTTGTACGAGTTTTTTTGTGCTTGCATAGAATAATTTCTTGTTTTGTAGCAAGTATTTTGTATTTGTAAGAACACCCTCATTTTTAGGATTTTTTTGTGGTTTTTATTAACTCTTTGTGATTTTTTAGGATGTATTTTCGTTTTGCAAGGATTATTTTTCTTTCATAATAAGATGTTGTGATTTCTCAGGATGTATTTTCGCTTTGTAAAAATTATATTTTTGTTTTTGTAAGGAGTATTTTGTATTTTGTAAGATATATTTGTGATCTTTTGGGGAGTATTTTTGTTTTGCTTGGTTAAAATTTTTGTTTGGTAAGTTCTTACCAGTATTTTTTGTGTTGTCTGAAGAATCAGTGATTTCTTAGGATGTATTTTCGTTTTTTAAAAATTATTTTTGCTTCGTAAGAAAAGTTTGTCATTTCTTAGGGTCTACTTTTGCTTTGTAAGATTTATTTTTAGTTTTGTAACAAGTATTTTGTATTTTGTGGGAAAAATTTGTGATTTTTTGAGATGTATTTCTGTTTTGTAAGAAACATTTTGTATTTTTTGAAAAGAAAAATTTGTGATCTCTTGGGATGTGTTTTCTATATTGTGTGAACCAGTTGTGGTTGTTTAGAATGTATTTTCGTTTATGAAGAATTATTTTTGTTTCGTAAGAAGACTTTGTGATTTCTTAGGATGCATTTTTGCTTTCTAAGAATTATTTTCTGTTTTTTAATAAGTCTTTTCTATTTTGTAAGAACAAAAAGAAGAATTTGTGATCTTTTGAGATGTATTTTTGGTTTGCAAGAATTTTTTGTTTCGTAAGAAGTATTTTGTAGGATGTAAGAAGAATTTGTGATTTCTTAGGATGTATTTTGGATTTGTAGGAATTTTTTTTGCTTTTTAAGATTTAATTTTTTATTAGGTATCAAGTATTTTGTATTTTGTAAGAACAAACTCTGATTTTCTTAGGATGTATTTTGCATTTTGTAAGAACCGTTTGTAATTCTTTAGGATGTATTTTCGTTTTTTAAGAATTATTTTTGCTTCGTACGAAGATTTTGTCATTTCTTAGGATGTATTTTTGCTTTGTAAGAATTATTTTTAGTTTTGTAATAAGTATATTGTATTTTGTAAAAGAAATTTGTGATCTTTTGAGGTGTATTTTGGATTTATAAGAATTTTTTGTTTTGTAAGAAGTATTTTGTATTTTGTGAAAAGAAAAATGTGTGATCTTTTGGGATTTGTTTTGTATTTTGTAGGAACCAGTTGTGGTTGTTTAGAATGTATTTTCATTTTGGAAGAATTATTTTTGTTTCGTAAGAAGATTTTGTCATTTCTTAGGATGTATTTTCTTGTATGAATTATTTTTCGCTTGCTAAGAAGTATTTTTTGTTTTGTAACGAGTATTTTGCATTTCTTTAAGAACACTTTCTCATTTTTAGGATGTATTTTGTAGTTTTTTTAATGTAGTTTTTTTTGTAGTAATTTTTGTAGGATGTATTTTCGTTTTTAAAGAATTATTTTTGCTTCGTAAGGAGATGTTGTGATTTCTTAGGATGTATTTTGGCTGAGTAAGATTTTTTTTTTTGGTAAGAATTATTTTCTATTTTGTAGGATGAATTTATGATATTTTGGGGTGCATTTATGTTTTGTAAGAATTGTTTTGTTTTGTAAGAAGTATAGTATGTGGTATAAGAAGAATTTGTGATGTATTTTGTATTTTAATACAACCGTTTATGATTGTTTTGTATGTATTTTCGTTTTGTAGGAATTATTTTTGCTTAATAAGAAGATTTTGTGATTTCTTAAGATGTATTTTCGTTTTGTAAGAATTATATTTGCTTTTTAAAAAGATATTTTCGTTTCTTAGGGTGTATTTTTGGATTGTAAGAATTATTTTTTGCTTTGTAAGAAGTATTTTTATTTCGTGAGAAGAATTTTCGATTTTTTGAGATATGTTTTTGTTTAGTAATATTTTTTTTGTTTGGTAAGAGGTATTTCGTATGATGTAAGAAGAATTTGTGACCCTTTGGGATGTATTTTTGTTTTGAAAGAATTTTCTTTGGTTTGTAAGAAGTAAATTGTATGATGTTAGAAGAATTTGTTATTTCTTAGGGTGTATTTTTGTTTTGTATGAATTATTGTTTGCTTTCTAAGATTTTTCTTTGTTTTTAAAAAGTACTTTGTATTTTGTAAGAATTGTTTTTTATTTTATAAGAAGTATTTTGAATTTTGTAAGATGAATTTGTGATCTTTTGGGGTGTATTTTTGTTTTACAAGAATTTTTTTGTTTGGTAAGAAGGTTTCTGTATGATGTAAGAGCAATTTGTGATTTCTAAGGATGTTTTTTTGTTTTGTAAGAGTTTTTTTGTAAGAAGTATTTCGTAAGAAAAATTTGTGATCTTTTGGGATATATTTGTTTGTAAGATCTTTTTTGTTTTTGTTTCTTTAGAAGTATTTTGTATGATATAAGAAGAATTTGTGACTTCTTAGCATGTATTTTTGTTTTTTATGAATGTTTTTTGCTTTGAAAGAACTATTTTTTTTTGTTTCGTAAGAAATACTATGTATTTTATAATAAAAATCTTTGATTTTTAGGATGTATTTTGTATTTTGTAAGAACCTTTTGTGATTGGTCAGGATGTATTTTCGTTTTGTAGGAATTATTTTTAGCTTTCTAAGAAGTATTCTGTATTTTGTAAGATAATTTTGTATTTTCTAAGAATTAAGGGCCATAGAGGTGGCATATTGTGCCACGCTGATCTCAATTGACAGGAGTAATCAGAAGAGACTTTATTGAGGGTTTTTCATTAAGTTTAAACGATCGATTCTAGTGTGAATGGATATTTTTGCAGTAAAATGGCTGAAAATACTTTAGGTGAGACAATGAACACTAGAGGGTGCCATAAGCTAACCATTGATTGTTACCGACTGGGAATTGCCATGGAGCATTGCAATCAAACTTTAAAATGGCAAGTTTCCGGCGTTCAAATAAAGAACAGTGGTCATTTTTAGTTTTAAAAGTTATTTTTGTGGATGGAAAAGCTTCAAAACCCTTAAGCGTGATAATATGCGCCAGAGGGATACCATTTACCCTCCATAGATTACCACGGAGGCTGCCACATACAAAATCTTGGAATTGGTGAAGCTTGTAGTAGAATTGACGGAATCGGAATTGTGGAATCGGTTTAGAAGTGACGGATCTGGAACTTACGCAAAGGGAGCCGGATTTGGGGTTGGAGGTGTATAGATGGAGCTAGAGTTGGTTTAACCGGGATAGAAGCCAGCAGAATCGGAGAACGAAGCGTTGTAAACGAGAGCTAGAAGCGGGGTTATCACCCTTTAAAAAAATAAAATCTTGAAATGTCTTAGGAATGATGGTAGTGTGGTAGCTGGTGCCACAGGGGAAGTAATAGTGTCACATATGTTGGGAATTGATACGGTGCATCAGGGGGATTGGGTTTTGAAAACATGAACCAATTGATTTAATGCGTGATTTTCAACGAGGAAATATCATGAAATGTCTTAGGAATGATGAAGTACTGTTAAATGGTGTTAGGGTGCAGCTGCGTGATTCCCGTATTGGTGTGATGTGTTTTGAGGAGCAAAAGGGTTGGCTCCTGAAAACTTGAGTCAATGGGTTGAAGTATAATTTTTAATATGAAATTTCTGAAAAATGTCTTGGGGGTGATGATGCGGTCTCAGAAAGTACCACAGAGCAGTAATAGTATGGCAGTGTGGCGTGAATCGCCTTGGAGAATCACTCTCTAGCAATGAAATGCCAAGTTCCGCTGTTCAAATAAAAAACAGTGTTCAATTCAGACTCACAAGCTGTTTTTTGGAGGGAAAGGGTTGAAAAGGTCATAGAAATTATTAGGGGAGTACCAAGTGAATGTCGGAGGGACAGGTTTGTAAAGCTGTGAAGGATTGGGGGTGTTTTGGGAGGCATCATGATAGGGTTTGTTTGCAAAAATTCGAATCACCGGATTGAATGTGTAATTTTTAACAAGAAAAGTCAGAAAAATGTTTTAGAAATGATGAAGGGGGTGCCAGAGAATGCCGGAGAGCAGTAGTAGTTTAGTGCTATGGCGTCAATTGCATGGAGTAACATATTCTAGCAATAAAATGCCAAGTTACCGATGTTCAAATAAAAACAGTGTTTAATTTAGATTCAACAGCTTATTTTCGTAAGGAAAGGGTTGAAATGTCATAGGGGGGGGGGGGGTGATTATGGGTGTGCCACGTGGATTACGGAGGGAATTGGTGTGTAATGCCATGGTGGTGTGATGTGTTTTGGAGGTTATTATGATAGGCTTGGCTTGCAAAAACTTGAATCACCTGATTGAAGCATAATTTTTAACAATAAATGTCTGAAATTGTCTTAGGAATGATTAATGGGGTGTCAGAGGGTGCCGCAGAGCAGTAATTTTGTGGTACTGTGGCCTTGGAGTATCACGTTCTATAGCTTAAAAGTTAAGGTGCAGGTGTAAAAAGAATTTTTTCCGTGGAGGGGAGTAAAAATCTAACATCAACTCAAATAAATAATGCGTTTTCATTAAAAGCCTTCAAAAATAGCTCTTAATACGGTTTAACTTTATGTCTTAATACAAGCCCGTACTTTGGAAATGATTGCTAAGGGCATTGCCGAATATTGTCACGGTGGTGTGAAATATTCATAGTCTTGGCTCAAAACACTGAATTTTCATTAAGGGCTCTCGGAAATACCTCAATAGTGCCTAAATATTTACCTCGAATATCAACCCTCCCTCCCTTGATTTACCTGCTAGGACCCATACCTTTCTTCTATTTATGAATGTTTTTGTTTTTTCCATTTGTCATGTTTTTAACTGTCATTCTGTGTTTTAATAATGTTTTAAATTTGTGTTTATTAAAAAATTTGTGTGTGTGAAGCCCTGTGGATTTATTAGATTCCTTCTTTAGGACCAATCATCAATAACTAAGCGTTTAGACAATTTAAGAATCGTGTAATCCCCTTTCGCCTTTATTGCTAAAAATATATTAAGAGCAAGTGCGATTTCTAGAAATAAAATTTGCCCTCTCCACGTCAATTATAGCAGGTGTAGGGAACATGTCATTTTAGCATACGTTAAAAATCGGAACTCTCCTTGCATGCAATAGCAATTTCTAGAATATATTAGGCAAAACAAAATATTGGAAATAGTCTGCTGGACTTGGCGTCTGGGGCGTTGATCCGTTGGATGTAAATGGTCTTTCGAGTCCTAAAGAGGACAAAGAACTAAAAAAACACGTCTTGATAGAAAGAAAAAAAAGCCTTGAAAGAATAAACAGAATTTCTTTTAAAGAAAGAAAAAAACAAGAAACGCCTGGAACATTTCGACGAAAAAAAAATTTCAAAAGTATTATGTGACAGCGATGTGTGCGCTGCCATTAAGTAGGATGCACGCTGTCATTACACAACACCTACGCTTGTGCCGTCATTACATAAGACCCACGTGTGTGCAGTCATTACATAATACCCATGTGTTCGCTGTCATTACGCAACATGTGCACTGTCATTGCGTAAGGTGTGCACCGTCATTAAGTTATTCCCAATAAATCCATGTATGATTACATCACCCTAAATAAATATATTAAGTCACACACGATGGCGTCATCCTCTATTACATAACAACTGAATGTTAACATTGCTGTCACGGAAACAGGCATTCACTTGAAACATGGTATGTTGTCGGAATACTGGGGGTGTCTCTTATGACGTCACGGGAATCCTGGGTGTCATGGGCAACCTGGCCCATGACACAATCTTGCCAGCTGTGTCATGGAATCCAGGGCGTCATGAAAATGTTGCCAGCTATGCCACGCCTTAATAGGGCGTTGTGGAAATCCTAAAGGAATCTTCCACCTGTGTCTTGACGTAACATGGCTTGTCGTAGAAATGCGGAGAGGGTATGTCGTCAAAAGTAGTGAGGAGATACCACTAATGGGTAAATTGCATAAATTGCAGCCCTTGCCCCATTGACTCTGGGAAAAGGGAGTTTACATCCCAAGAGGAATATTTTTTGGACCTATCAACTACATTGAATCCGATGAAACTTTGATCCAATGAACTTGGGGGGAGGGGAGTTGCTTAGGATGGGAGCTGATCGTCTTCCGATCACTTTTGACTCATAAAATGGGTTCTATAACTTTCAGTTTTCAATCAAATGAGCTTCTTCCGAAATCTCTGCAACAAAATGAAGTGCCTTGATGAAAAAAATAATACATTATGCCCACTTATCTTCTTATTTGGTAACGTTTTTATCCTGCCTATGATTGATTAAATAAGAAAAAAATAAACTGAAAGTAAGGAGCGATATTAAAACTTAAAGTGAACAGAAATTATTCCGTATACGAAAGGGGTTGTCCCCTCCACAACGCCTGAGAAAATTCACCTTATTTTCAAAAAAGGAGGAAACATCCCCTAAAAGTCATAAAACCTTTATGAAAATCACACCATGATTTTCCATCAACCATAAAGGATTTGAAAATCACACAATGCTCCTGATCGTATCAACCCAGTGGTCCTAGAATAACGCGGGACGGCTCATTCAAACGGAATTTAAAAGTTCTAGTGCCCATTTTAAGTGACCAGATAATGGAGGGTAAAAAGGCCATCTCCCACGCTCATTTTTTCCTCAAGGTCACCCAATCAATATTTTGAGATAGCCATTTTGTTCAGCATGTTTGAAAAAAAATAATGACTATGTTTTTGAGGATGGCTTAATCCCCCACAGTCCCCGGGGAAAGGGCTGCAAGGTATGAACTTTGCCCAATGTTTACATATAGTATTGATTATTGGGAAGTTTAAAGACGTTTTCAGGGGGGGTTCTTTCTGGTAGGGGGGGGCTTGGGGTTATGTGGGAGGATATTTCCATATAGGAAGTTTTCATGGGGGAAGGGATGAAGGAAGCGCCGGATTTCCCAGAAGTATTTAAAAAAGATCAGAAATCAAATGAAAAAAAAGTTTTTTCAACTGAAAGTAAGGAGCAACATCAAAACTTAAAACGAGCAGAAAACACGTAACATTTGATTGGTTTACTAAACTTGATGAAACTTATTTATTTGAAATCAGCATAAAAATCTGATTCTTTTGATGTATATATTGGTTTCAAAATTCCGTTTTTAGAGTTCCGGTTACTATTGAGCCAGGTCACTCCTTACTTACAGTTTGTTACCATGAACTGTTTGAAATATGCCAAAGGCAAACAGTTATAGTTAGATTTACACATGGGTCCCATTTATTTTCAGTTTAAACTTTATTTACATTTCAGTAGAACATTTTTTGTTTAGCCTTATAACCTTTTTTGTTAGGAACGGGGAGGGTAATATATGTGGAACAGTAATAATTTCATATAGTGATAATAATGATAAAGTAAGAAAAGATTAGAGTATTGACATTACAATAGAGATAGTGGTTATAAATGAGTCTCAGACGTGGACGCTCGAAAAGGCTATGGAAGATCTATTAAACTTTCCAAGAGACATTGTCTAAGGATTGTCCTAGGTACTTGTTTGACAAACCGCATATCAAACAACAAGCTCTGCGAGATGTATAGTTCAATTCTACTTTCTAAGCCTATAATAAAAGAAAGGTTAAGATGGCTGGCCCATATGGAAGGAATTAATGGAAATTGGGCCTTCAAGGGAGAGGTATAGAGTGAAAAAATTGGGGTGGAACAGGAGCTCATAGAACTGTGTTGTCCTCAGGCACATTGGGGCTGCAGTGAGTTTTTACTAGTAGTAGTTGTAGGGGTGATGGAAATAGGGTCTGTTAACCCTATGGGCTCACTCTAATTTCTTTTTAGTTCAGATATTATTTTACGTTCGCTGTTAGATTCTCGCTTATATTAACTCTACATTTTTAGTTCTCTTTAGTTGTTAGTTAGGCAAAATATTTGTTGTACAATTATAAGAAAAGGCTTCAGAATACCTGTCATTATTCCTAAGGATAATATTTTTCTTTTCAAAATTGTGAACGTAGTTCTTCATCTTCATCTTATTCTTAATTTGACAATAGTTTTCGAGCTGCTTATTAAGCTTCCTCAACTGATGGGCGGATGACTGAATCTTCGGAGACAGTTTGGTCAAAAACATCCTAAATAAAGTTGTAAAATTTGTTAGAAAATTACAAAAAAAGAACTGTTAATTCTAGATTTTGAAAAATATATTTGTTTTTGTAGCTTCTATTGGAAGATTCAATTGGTGAATATTTGCTTTAGGAAATAATATTTTCGGTTTCAATTTCATGAAAGGCAATCTGTAAATAAGGGATTTGCGATTATCCATTTAGTACCAAGGGCAATGAAAACTAAATTTGATTGTTAGGAATTGGCTAAGATGGAACTTAGGCAGCCATGTGAGTTTGAAAACTAGGAAAAGTCGGTAATTTTATTTTTAATGAAAGAAACTCCCTTCTGCAGTTCTGCGGATTTTGATAGTAAAGAGTGTCATATTAAAGAAAAATAATGTGTGATAAATCAGCAAAACGTAAGTTAAAAATTTCTTGCACCAGACAGTTTAAGAAAGCCTGTGTTCCCTTTGAAGATAGAATTTGCTTTCGGAGTCAACAGATTGTTAATGTTTTTGCTTTTACTAACAAAAAGCACTGTCAAATTTACTCACTTAGTTTTGCTTGTTGATTTTCACTGCTCAACACTGGTGATATATGATATTTCCCTAGTCGCATCATAATTTTGAATTTTCAAGATTTCGAAAAATTGAGGGGGGTGGCAAAAACGTCTTTTATTTTGACGTCCTTGTTATTTTAACTACACCTGTTGCATTCAAAAATACTTTCAGTAAAGCACCATAAAACTTTAGCGTAAAGAACAGGTTTGAAGGGTTAGTACCTTCCCTATATATAGGATACCTCTAATATATAGAATACCTCTATTAGTTTTAAGTTTTAATACTGCTCTTTACTTTCATTTGAAAAGACCTGTTTTCTCATTAAATCTTCAAGAAATCCTATTTTTATATTTTTTTTTTTTAGATATAAACATACTTGGATATAGACAATATATACGATTGGGGCTCTGGAAAGGATTTTAAGAAAGCTGTTTCTGAAAATCTAGGATCCTTTGCTCGAAAACTCGGTGTCAGTGACAATCTTTACAGAGTGGGAAAGGTTTTAAGAGGATCGAGAGCTACCTCCTTACCTCTCTACTCCGGACAGAAATAAGAGAGAATCCAGCTGTCAAAGACACATTAACAAAAACAAAAGGAACAGCAAAGAAAGAACATTGTCAGGTCGAAAAAGGATTTCTTCACCTAGGCACTTGAGAGATGGCATAGCTTCAAGACAAGGAATCCCATACGTCAATCAAATCATGTCAAAACCTTTTTAATGCAGAAAACGTTGATGTTAGCATAAAGCATGCCAACTATGAAAAATACTATCCGCAGTAATCACTCTCTAAAAATGTCCATTTGTAATTTTCTTCCAATGAACAATATTTGTGGAAACTGTACGAGCTACATACAGTTCATGTTGATGCATAAAAAGTCCACTTAAAAATTGAGAGACTCAGTCATGGGATATTGATCTACTGCAGACAAAGAGACTACGGCTCTGCTTGAAAGCGTGACAACAAGCAAATTGCATTTGGCTGGCAAAACAAATTATGAAATCTTTTATATATAGCATCGCCACTCTGCTTTCTATGACACCCATACGGACTACTCCTTTCTTCATTGGTTCGACGGCACAAGAAGAAGGTTTAGCGGTGCAAGAAGAAGAACTGCCAAGGATTATGTTCGTCGCTGACAGACGTAATGACCATGTGCCGACAAATACGACCTGATGTTCTTGGAGTGTGTGAAACATTCCTGTGGAGGCAGACTGACATCTTGGTAGATAACCCTGAGTATGCATCGAATTTCGTACATAGAAAAGAGTCAGCACGAGGAGGGTTGTCAATCTAAACAATGAGCGAATACCCAGTCTGTGTTAATGGCCAACAAACTCAAAATTTAGAAGTTATTTTTGACTCACTTTTTCTTGATATGTCACTTCCTTCACAACGGAAGTTAATCGTTGGAGAAATTTACCGATCACAGTCAGGTTCTGTTTCTTCGTTTATGGAATATTTATTGGAAACACTCCAAATTCTTGAAAAATAGAATCATGATGCGGTCATCATCGGTGATTTCAACATCAACCTAGCTTATACCCTAACTAATACCGCTAAAGAACTTCTCACTCTAATGTCTGGATCTAATCTTTACCCCTCGACAACTATTCCAACGAGAGTAACTGAGAGTACTCATTCACAAATAGATAATATTTTCTCAACTCTATCTCCACTCTCGGCTAGAGCACATTGAAGTTAGAGGAGAGGCTATACGATGGTTCCGGTCTTACCTTAGTAGCCGACGTGTTTATATAGGAGAAGATCCGTTGAATGACACCGTTGTCAACTTCGGTGTGCCGCAAGGCTCAATTTTAGGCCCATTGTTATTCCTGGTTTATGTGAATGACCTAAGTCGCGTTCTGAACCCTAACTCCAGGACTTCACGGTGCTACAAATTAAATTGCGACCTAGAAATTTCGAGCAATGATAACAAATCGGATTAACTTGTAGTGTTCGCGGAATGCCAATTGATTCGTAATAAATGTTGACAAATCTTGCGTTCTATTCATCTCAAGGATTGGAACTCTTTGCCCAGAAGTATCGGGAATAACGACTTCGCGAGGAACGATCAGACAACCAAAAACTGGTTATGCCAGGTTTCTAGGTGTACTCCTTGACGATAACCTATCCTTCGTACATCACATCCACGCTGCGGAGCTGAAGCTCTCCTGTAATTTCGGGATTATCAGGAAACTGAAACACACATCCCCTCAAAAAACTCTACTTTATAACGGACTTATAAAGCCTCATCTGCAGTATTGTGCGTCAATTTGGCAGTCAGTATTTACATCCCACCTGAAAAGGCTGGATTCAATCCACAAATGTGTCCTGAAAATAATCGTAAATATGGACGATTTTCTTTCCCGTGAATCGCTTTATCATTTATCATGCTCAGTTATCGATTTCAAATTTTGTTGGGATTACTTCCATCATTATTCCAATGTCTATTCCAGTTGGTATCGGAGCAACACCTAGGAACACGAGATCTGCCTCAAACGTTTTGATGAGACGAATACCTACAGTATGGTCGGATTTTGCTTCGGATGTGGCTTGCGCGAAAGTGTGGAGCGTACTTTAACAAGAGCTGAGATGTAAGAGCTTCCTTGGGTCTTATAAAAATTATTTAAAAATTATCTAATTGAGTTTCAAAAAATTAAGTTAATTATTGAGATTTTTTGTTTTTGTTTTAAAAATTAATATCATTATTATATCGGTTTATTTTTTGTTTTTTATTCATTTATTATTATTTTGTAAGGTTAAGGTAGCTTTGCTCTCGGGGAGGAAGGGGGGAATCTCTTAGATAAGGAATTGCATAGATGAGGGATGTGGTTGTGTTGAATAGTAAAGCGAGAGTCGTAAAGCGTGATTAGGAGGAATCGTTATTTTTTTTAAAGGAATCAACGCGCGTTTTTGCATAGAGAAGTTTATTTATGTTTATTTATTTCTATTTGTTTTAATAAAACCCGATGGAATTGAATTGCATCCCTCTTTTGGGCGACCAGGTGCCGCAATTCTATGTAAATTCCCACCCCTGGTAAGATTCCCAGATTCCAATTGTTTCAGTATATTATTTTATATGATTAATTGGAGTGTGGTCGGGATAACAGGGAAATTAACAGGGGGAGCTCCTAGTCCCTCGCACGTGTTTCTAGGCGAGATTCTCGCCCAGGCAAGATTTGGCATGCCCAGGCAATATTCCCAGATGGTTCAATTACTTGGAATGTGCTTTTAATAATAGAGAATTCTAAATGAAGCTCCTAACCCCTCGCACATGTTTCTAGCTGGCAAAGTTCCCATCTTGTTTCTAGGCAAAATTTGCCATGTCTAGACACTTATACATGTCCAAACATGCCTTCCCAGGTGTTAGGGTCCCCCCACGTTGCTTTACTATCAAAAGCCATAGAGGACTTTCCCTTCAAAGGTCCCCATGTTTTATGGGTATGCTATAAATAGGAGGGATAAGGACATTTTCTCATCAGTCTCTTATAACTAGTTGAACACGCAACAAGGATCTAAAATAACAGACAATTCCCACAATGAAATATGTGCCTTTTTCTATAGTATAATCACCCCCTCCCCCCGCCAAAAAATCTTTCCAATACGCATGTTTATACCCGTTTTAAAGCATAAAATATCTTCTTTTCACTGTGTAAAACCCATCCCCCCTACATTCGTTATCAATTTATTCTTTCAATAGAGCTAATTCCTTTTTACTCAAAAAGTGCCTTTTTCCCTCATGCGTTAAAACCTTGGTTGGTATTCATCAAAATCTATCACGCTGTTGTGAATAAGGCTGCTATTCCTGTAACCTTCTCAAAAGGGTCTCTGATAAACAATGACACTCAGACAAGGGTTTGCCGTCAATAAACCTTGCGGGAGGTAATCCGTTTTCATAATTCTAGTTGTCTGAAAGAGATCCTATTTTCTGCAAACTTAATGCGTAATAGAGCCATTTTAGGACATGAAAATTATGTAAAAGGCGTTGGATACTAACAGGAGCATGTGGCTCACAATAAAAAACATTTATTCATCGCTATAATAAATTTTGCTTTCTCTTTTGTAGAAGGGAAGAATAATTTATACTAATTTTCTTTTCTTCTGTAAAAGGTGAACGCTATTTTATACTAAATTTTCTCTTCTCTTTTAGAATTTCCCCTCCCCCTCCATCAAAGAGGGTAAGGGCCACCGAACCAACTCCAGTGCAGAGGTTAGAGATGGCAGGCCAATCAAGGGTCGCACCTACTACCCAAGCTCCCAGCCATCGAGCTGTCAAGCTGCCAACCCAAGCTCCCAGCCATTGAGCTGCCACGCTGCCAACCTAAGCTCCCAGCCATCGAGCTGCCACGCTGTCGGCCCAAGGTCCCAGCCATCGAGCTGCCACGCTACCAGCCCAAGCACCCCGCCATCGAGCTGCCGTGCAGCTTACGCATACTTCCACCCATTGAGCTGCCGAGCAACCTAGGTAAGCTCCCGCCCAGCGACCTGCAATCCCATCATTGCAAGAGCGTTACGTTGTCGACATGGCTACACAACCCCACAACGTTACCAGCCATTGTGCGCTGCCAGGAACATCCCGCACCCAACATCGAGTGTTGGCAGAATCTGAAGAGGTGAGTAGTTTTACCTGAAAGAGAGCCTCTTACCCTTTAGTTCCATCTTTTTCGCTATTTTTCTATGTCTCAGGACCAAGTTATAGAAATATCTAAATAACTTGTTTTCCTCTTTTTCACACTTTCAAGTGTCTACATTTCTCTTTTCAGCTTATTTACCCCTTAGTTTTAGAAGACTCTGTCCCCCCATAGATAATATAATTTTTTCCATTCTTTTCTAATCTTTAAGTGCCTGCTTGTGACTTTTCAGCTTATTTACGCCCCATTACTTCTAAAGACTCCGCTTCCTCGGGAATAAGTAAATAAGCCTATTTTTCACTATTTTCTTACTACCTTATATTCTCAGTCTACTAAAGGCATTCCCCCGCTTCTTTCAGGCCTTGAATGGAGTTTTCTATTCTATTAAATGTATACCTTTGAATTTTCAGGTTCCATACACCCTCCACCCTTAGTTTTAAAGAGCTCTAAATAAGACTCTTTTCAATTTTTTCGACCAATTTTTCACTTGTCAGAGACATTATTGGCTTTTCACTCTCAATTCTATTATTCATTTAAGATCGTACTCTTTTTACATTTTATCCTTTTGCTAGAATATTGAAGTTTCAGGTTACATCCCCTTCTAGTTTTAAAAGACTCTGCCCCTCAGAAATAAGTAAAATAAAGTTGTTCTTAGCCATTTCACTCTAATAATGTCATTTATTTACTTGTCAAAGAAACCACTCCTTTCTAATCTTTACGTGTCTACTTATTTATCCCCTCCCCCAGTTTCAAGAGACTCGCCCCCCCCTCAGAAATAAGTAAATAAGACTGTTTTTCATCATTTTTCAAGCTAATAAAGCTATTTTTTACCTCTCAGAGACATTAAAAGGTTTTTCCGCTTTTCTAAGTTCTTATATTCGCTAGAATATTGAAGTTTCAGATTACATGTCCCCCTTAGTTTAATAGAGATAATGACATTTATTCACCTTTTCTAGCCTTGTCGGCTCTTTTATTCGCTTGCCTTTGGGAGGGGCTATTCGCTAAGAAGGTTATTTCAGGGGGGGTCCTAATAATGTGGTAGATATCAGATGATCCACCTGGGGACATTCATTTTTTAGCTAAGAACGTGACTCGAAGAGTTTAGGGAGATATGACCCTCCTGTCAACCACATTCATACCTAGAATTTATGTTATTTCTTTTTTCTAGGCCGAGATCGAACGCCTCATGGCCCAATTCATTTGGGGAGGATCCACACTCCCAGAGAAAGCCTCCAAGGAATTAATGGCCTAAGCCGATGCCTTTCTTACCAAATGGCAAGAGGCAAATCACCTCTCGGTAAGTTTTCTATGACCATTTTAAATACATTCAAAAGGAATTTATCAGTAGTGTGGGCATATGGGGTTACAGTACCGAAGGTACCATTCAATGCATCATGACACAATGATGCATTCCCCTGAGAAGCACGGGGTTCTACACCTTAAACAGGTCATGGTACCATTTCATATTACAACGATACATTCCAACGAATAGACGGGGTTCAATGAGTTCAAGGGGTAATGGTACCCTTTCATAGGTAGCGCGCTAGCGCTGCCTAAGTAAAGAACGATGTGGGCACAATGTGTTTTTTTTCATACCCGGGCACTTCGTACCGAAGGAGCTGTCGTAGAAACTTTGAAAAGGGATCATTGGATTGGAAATTGGACTGGCTAGTGCCCTTTTTAATAGTTGAAAGTGACTGGAGGGCAAAGATCCCCCCCACGCCCATCATTCCCCCAGATACATCAAATCAAAATTTTGAAATATCCATTTTATTCAGCGTAGTTGATTTCCAGATAAAAAATATCTTTTTGAGAAGGACACTCCCCCACAACCCTCGGGGCAAGGGTTTTAAGTTATGCCCTGGGGGCATATAAGGTTTTTATAGAAGGCGTTGTCGTAGAAACTTCAAAACAGGCTCATTCGATTGGAAATTCGAAGAGCTAGTACCCTTTTCAATAGTCGAAAGTGATTGGAGGGCAACTAGCCCCCCCCACGCCCATCATTCCCCCAAAGACATCC
>JAQQPU010006160.1:20259-36217 GCA_029168905.1 Artemia sp. Kazakhstan ARC1039 | reverse complement strand
GACAAATTTAAAATGACCTTTAAGGAGGAGTTGAAAAAGGAGTTGGAGAACTTGAAGAAGGGAGAAGGACGTAAAAAAAGCTGATTTGACTTCTGCCTTAGCCATAGGGTGTGTTCTGGAACTGATTGATCGACGATGATCATTAATTATTTGTTATTATCTCTAGTCTAAGAAAGCAGAAAACAAATTTACCCTCTGAAATGCTTATAATACACTAAATAGTCCATTGCGCAATTATGGTGATAAAAATGTGTATAATTTGGTGTTATCCCTTTTCGCAGAACGAAGATGATAGTAATTGATTTGTGCTTCTTTATGATACTTGAGTTCTAGAACACATCCATAGTCTATGTTTTAGCAATTTATGTTATTATAAAATTTTCATGTATGAGATTATTGTTAGGATATTAAATAATATTCATTTCAAAGTTAATATGTATTAACACCCAACTAGTAAATGTCTTCAAGTAAGGACCAATGTAAGAGTACAAATAAGAATAATCTGAGCTATGTACTTTAGACAACTATATTGTTTATGATTTTGAGGATATAGATCAATAGCGTCAATCCAGGACAATTAAGGGGGGGGGGGGGGGTATTTGTTGTTTCTTTCAATTTTTTCAATGAAAATACAAAAAGAATTTTTAATGGAAATATAATAAAATGTATTTTTCAAAATCTAGGGGAGGGGGTAAATACCCCACCACCTACACCCTAATTCACGCTAGTGTTTAAGAGAGAACAGAAAATTTTATTGTACAAAGCAAATACAACTTACTGACCCCATTTCATCCTCTAAGCATGGTTACAAAAAGTTAAGAGTTTAGCCTAAGGATTGGGGGATTGGAGGGAGGTGGTAGTTCTCCTCATATTTATGACAACTTCTGTGTATTTTAAGGTTTGACTTTGATTCTAGTTTTCACGCTGAAAAATTTGTTGTTTTCTGTCAAATTTTAATTCAAATGACTAAGATGTGTTAGAAAATTAGCACAGATGCTTGAAGTACAGTAACATTGTTTTTTGTCAGGTTATTCTGCATCAGAATCGTCACTTAAGTCTAATTAATGAAATCGAGTTTGAGAATCAAGTTAAAACATAATTTCGGAGTCCTATCTGTTGTCTATAAAAGAACATTATTTAAATATAGGTCACTACTCCACATACCTTAGCTGTTATATTTGTTGTTACCCTGCAGAAGGGCATTATCAGCGAATAAGTTGTTCGTTAGTTATTTAGTTAATAACTAAAAACAGCCTGTGACGATAAATCTACGCATGTTACTAAGAGAACTCCAAATAAGGTGGACTAAAAAAAAAAAAAAACAAGAGGCCCTAACAATCGCTCATAGCAACCAGAATTCAAATATGTAAGAGCAATAATATTGTTTAAATTTCCGAAGAGACAAAAGGGTTAAAAAATCTGACCTACTTTATAGAGAGGAATATAAAACAACACCGACATGTGAAACAGTACCTCTAACATCTACTTAGCCGATAAAGCTGATGGGTTGGGGAAACATGTTACATAGAGTTGATTAATTTAGGTTAGGTATTTAATATAATGCGTTCTGGACGGCCTGGTTTTCAGATTGAACAATATTTAATTAATATTATAGAAAATTAAAACGGAGTTAACCAATTTTTCAATGTAAGTTGATTTTTATAATTAAATAGTTTGTATATAATTAATTTAGATATTACTTTTTTTCTAAGCTATTATCCTCAAGTACTTGCTTTCTAAACTACTGACTTCCGTTTGACTTATCTGTTATTCTCCAAAACTTTGTCTCTTGCTAACCTCGTATCAACTTCAATAGACCATGAAATATGGTGAAATAGGGTGAAATAGGGTGACTTTTAAACTGTTTAGCATTTTGGATTTTTTGACAGATTCCACCAAAATATGTTTCGATCTAATTTAAATATCTTTACTTAAACGTGTTATAAAATATGTATTAAAATTATAGTGGGGATTTTTTAAAATTATAAATATATAATAAGCATCCTTTTGATATATGGAAATAGAAAAAGGTTTATGTTATTTTTTTTCATGTTCAAACAGTTCGATTGTTTTATCACTGTTGACGTAGATTGAAATTTTGAAAGTCTACATTAAAATTTTCTATAATTAAAAAAAAATTGTTTTAATATCTGAACGATTTGAAACACTAAAATATGGTAACCATATTAAATAAAGAAGGTCTTGGGGTAGAGATACAGAATTAAAAACATGAGTTAATGACTTTCTTGTCAAAAAACCCTGGAGAGAAATTACCTACCAAAACTTGCAGAGATGCAAGAAAGGTAGTAAACGTGTTATAAAATTTATGCTAAAATGTTGGTGGGGATTTTTTAGATTGATAAATATATAATAAGCATCTTATTGATTTTCGGAAATAGGAAAATGTTTATATTATTTTTTTTTCATGTTCAAACGGTTGGATTGTTTTATCACTGATGACATAGAATGAAATTTTGAAAGCCGACATTAAAATTTTCCATAATTAAAAAAAAGTTGTTTTAATGTCTGAATGATTTAAAGCAGTAAAATATGGTAACTATACTAAATAAGGAAGGTTTTGAGGTAGAGCAACAGAATTAAAAACATGAGTTAATAACTTTTTTGTAAAAAAAAATCCTGGAGAGAAATCACCTACCAAAACTGGCAGAGAAACCAGAAAGAATGGACGAATTTTATTACATTTGTTTGACAAAGGGATAGCAAAGGACCATAAGGAATATCTAAACAAAAGAAAGAACATTACATAAAAATGTTTTCAAAGTGTCACATCACGTTTTTCATGTTCTTAAAACGTTAAAATAGCATTACCGAAAGTCATTGGGAAGCTAAATTCGCATTTCGAGTGATGCGGTAGCACATCGAAATCACTCAAATGTTAAACAGAAAAAAAATTGCGTGACACTTTTCTGCATAAGGCTATTATCATTAAAAATAACTATACTGTCTTTTTAAGTAACTGAAAAGTTAAACCAGTGCAGCGTGACTTTTGTTGCGTGTGAATTTATTTGCAAAAATGTACATTTATGTTAAATTTAGGCCAACTGGAAGCTGATTCAGAACAACACTTTTTATTTACATTCAGTAGAACAATAATATTTTATTGTTTTTTGATAGTTCCAAGTCAGTTTTAGCCATTCATCCGAGCACATTTTTGAAATTTACTTTAAATTTTCCTTAGAGAAAAACAAAGACATTATAATTAATTAGACATTAAATAAAACAAATTGAGGACATTTAATATAGGTAAAATTTCTAATTTTCAAGTTCAGTGGCATATTAGACCAAGTCCAATGAAACAATCAACCGAAAAGATCAAAATCATATATAAGTATGGAATTTCTTGGCTTTTTAGAAAATATTGGTAAGGTCTTTGTAAAATTGATTTCAATAAATCTGATTTTATACAGACTGTTCAGGTATGGTCTTAGTAAAGTTGGCTTCAATAAATCAAAAAAGAAAAAACACCTACAATCGCACAGAGTCAGACACGGAAACATATAAACACTCGCTCAGACACACAGGCACAGTGAGAGAGAGACGAAAACACCTACAATCACACAGAGTCAGAAATGGAAACACGCAAACACCCACCCAGACACACAGTCAAAGAGAATGAGAGAGTCAGAAAACGCATACAAACGCATAGATTCAGACAGTTAAACCGACAAAGACAGGCACTGAGACAAGCAAACACCCACCCAGACACACAGGTTGAGAGAGTGAGAGAGAAAAAAAGTTATGCAAATACATAGATTAAGACATACAAACCGACAAAGACAAGCACTGGGACATGCAAACACCCGCCAAGACACACAGGCTTAGAGAGTGAGACAGACAAAAAGACATACGAATAAATAGATTCAGATGAAAAAAAACGACAAAGAAATGTACTAGGACATGCAAACATCCGCCCAGACACACAGTAAAATAATATAAGAGAGATAAAAACGCATACAAATACATAGATTCAGACATGCAAACTGACAAAGACAGGCATTGGGAGAAGCAAACACCCGCCCAGACACTCAGGCTTAGAGAGTGAGAGAGACATAAAACATATACATACATAGATTCAGACATGTAAACCGACAAAGAAAGACACTGGGATAAGCAAACACCCACCCAGACGCACAGGCCTAGAGAGTGGGAGAGACAAAAATACGTACAAATACATAGATCCAGACGCACAAACCGACAAAGACAGGCACTGGGACATGCAAACACCCGCCCAGACACAGAGGCTTAGAGAGTGAGAGAGACAAAAACACATACAAATACATAGATCCAGAGACACAAACCGACAAAGACTGGCACTGGGACATGCAAACACCCGCGCAGACACAGAGGCTTAGAGAGTGAGAGAGACAAAAGGCACTCAAATACATAGATTCTGATATACAAACCGACAAAGACAGACACTGAGACATGCAAACACCCGCCCAAACGCACAGGCTTAGAGAGTGAGAGAGACAAAACACATACAAATACATATATTCAGACATACAAACTGACAAAGGCTGGGACATGCAAACACCTGCCCTGACACTCAGGCAAATAGAGAGAGACAAAAACGCATACAAATAAATAGATTCAGACAAACAGACCGACAAATACAGGCACTAGGACGAGCAAACACCTGCCCAGACGCATAGGCTGAGTGAGTGAGAGACAAAAACGCAAGCAAACACATAGATTCAGACATACAAACTGAAAAAGACAAGAACTGGAACAGGCAGACACCCGCCCAGACACATAAGCAAAGAGAGTGAAAGAGACAAAAACACATACAAATACATAGATTCAGACAAACAAACCGACAAAGACAGGCGCTAGGAGAAGCAAACACCTGCCCAGACACATTGGCTTTAGATAGTGAGAGAAAAAAAAAACGCATACAAACACATAAATTCAGACATGCAAACTGACAAAGACAAGCATTGGGACATGCAAACACCCACCAGGACGCACAGTCAAAGGAAGTTAGAGGCTATAACGCATACAAACACATAGATTCACACAAACAAACTGACAAAGACACTAGGGCAAGCAAACACCTGCTCAGACGCAAAGGCTGAGAGTGTGAGAGAGACAAAAACTCATACAAACACATAAATTCAGACATACAAACTAACAAAGACTGGCATGGGGATAACCAAATACCCCCCCAGACACTCAGACAAAGAGAGTGAGAGAAATACAAAAACGCATACAAATACATAGATTCAGACACACAAACCGACTAAGACAAGCACTGGGACAGGCCGACACCCGCCAAGAAATACTGGCAAAGAGAGTGAGAGAGACAAAACACATACAAATACATAGATTCAGACATACAAACAGACAAAAAAGGCAGTGGGACATGTAAACACCCGCCCAGACACTCAGGCAAAGTGAATGAGAGAGACAAAAATGCAGCAAATACATAGATTCGGAATTAAAGTGGAACTTTTTTTTCTCCTATGGAAAAATTTAGAATTGAGCTGTTTCTTTTTTTCTCTTCTGTGAGAAAATTCAGAAGAGAACAAACTTTTCTTCACTTCTTTGAGAAAACTTAGAATTAAAGTGGAACTTTTTCTCTTCTTTGGGAAAAATTCAGAAAAGATCTTGAACTTTTCTTCACTTCTTTAAGAAAATTCAGATCGGCAGTGGAACTTTTTTCTCTTTGGAAAAAATTAGAATTGAAGTGTAACGTTTTTCTTTGAAAAAATTTAGAAGAGAACTTGAACTTTTCTTCACTTCTTTGAGAAAACTCAGAATTAAAAATGGAACTGTTTCTCCTCTTGAAGAAATATTCAGAGGAGAAATTTAACTTTTTCTTCCCTTCATTGAGAAAACTCAGAATTAAAATGGAACTTTTTTCTCTTCTTGGGGAAAAATTTAGAACTGAAGTGGAACTTTTCCTATCTTCTACGGAAAAATTCAGAACTGAACTGGAACTGTTTTTGTCTTTGAACTTTTCTTCACTTCTTTGAGAAAACTCACAATTAAAAGTGGAACTGTTTTTCTTCTTGGGGAAATACTCAGAAGAGAGCTTCAACTTTTCTGCACTACATTGAGAAATACTCAGAATTAAAATGGAACTTTTTCAGTTCTTGGGGAAAATTCAGGAGTGAAGTGGAATTTTTTCTATCTTTTACGAAAAAATTCAGTACAGACCTTGAAATTTTTTTCTTCTTAGAGAAAATTCAGAACTTAAGTGGAAATGTTTTTCTCTTCTTGTAAAATTTAGAACTGAGCTATAACTTTTTTTCTTCTTTGAGAAAATTCAGAAGTGAACTTGAACTTTTATTCGCTTTTTTGAGAAAACTCAGAATTAAAAGTGGAATTATTTCTCTTCTTGCGGAAAACTTCGGAAGAGAACTTTAACTTTTCTTCACTTCATTGAGAAAATTCAGAATTAAAATGGAACTTTTTTCTCTTCTTTGAGAAAACTCGTAATTAGAGTGGAACCTTTTCTCTTCTTGGGGAAAGAATTCAGAAGAGAAAGTTCAGAACTGAAGTGGAACTGTTTTTCTCTTCTTGTAAAAATTTAGAATTGAGATATAACTTTTTTTTCTCTTCTTTGAGAAAATTCAGAAGTGAACTTGAACTTTTCGTCACTTCTTTGAGAAAACTCAGAATTAAAAGTGGAACTATTTCTCTTCTCGGGGAAAACTTCGGAAGAGAACTTAAACTTTTCTTTCACTTTATTGATTCACTTCATTAAAGCGGAACTTCTTCTCTTTTAATTCAGAATCGAAGCATGACTTTTTATATCTTTTACAGAAAAATTCAGAACAGAACTAGAAATTTCTATCTTTTTATTGAGAAAATTCATAACTGAAGTAGAACTCTTTTCTATTCTTTGGAAAAATTCAGAATCTAACTGTAACTTTTTCTCTTTTTGTTCAGAAAATTCAGAAGAGACCCTGAACTTTACTTCTTGGAGAAACTCAGAATTAAAGCGGAACTGTTTTCTCTTCTTGGGGAAAAAATTATATGATATCCCTGTGAGGGAAATGGTAGAATATTACCGGTTGAAAAGGATTGCTTAGTTTTGGGTTATGAATAAAGTTAAAATTAATAATAAGTCATATACATTTTAAGGAAGATATGACAGAACTATGAGGGAAATGATACAATGAAGAAAAATACAGAACAGAACTTTAAAAATTTTTTTCTCTTCTTTGAGAAAATTCAGAAATGAAGTGGAACTTTTTTCCCTTCTTTGGAAAAATTCAGAATTGAATTGTAACTTTTTTTCTCTTTTTTGGGAAAATTCTGAAGAGAACTTGAACTTTTGTTCGCTTCTTTTAGAAAATCCAGAATTACTGCATTCAGTTACTGCGTTCAGTTATTATATAGATTGCAAAAACATTTATGATATCTGAACAACAATTTTAATGTTTAAATTCAAGCTAGAAAAACACCTGAAAATTTAAAAATTAGTTTGGTTTTTGCTAGATTTAATCTACTCGATACGTGATTAAGCTTACAGTTTTGACCGCAACCAACTATGTAATATCAGTAGGAAGACCCTAAAAGGAAAATTTGCATTTATTAAAAATGATGATTAATTGGAACCACCCCCTGAACTATCAAACCGAATAAGACCGAGAGAACGGCCCGAACAAATTAAATTCACAATGGGTGAAAATCAAAACCTAGACCATCAAGAATGACAAGACCAATAAGGGCATCCAAAACAAAGGACAGTGCTAAATTATCAGAGACAATCACAAACCAAAATGAACTTTGACCTCTTCCCTCTTACTTTACTGATCAAGGTTTGGGATTAATCTATGCTATACTTCCCATTGGTATTCTTGGCTTTGTTGTTTAGGAATAAAGACAAATGTGGTTTGAAGATGTGCAACAGCGAGTTATCGAAACTTGTCAAAAATGTAAGTGGAGAGCAAAGACACGAGCAGCTAGAAGACATGCCAAATCGAGAATTAGAGCGTATCAAAAATAAAAATGAAGAGCAAAAAAGTGGGTAGTTGGAAAACATAAGACACTGAGAAATTCTGGCCAACAAAAACCAGCTAGATAGGTCAGAAGTTTGAGAACATTTGTTAAGAGCCAGAATTTTGAAAAAAAAATAATGTCAGTGACGTCAGTTTTGCATACATCAGTATTGCACTGACGTCAAGTGCCGACATAGTTTTGAATTGAAATTAAAAGTATGTTAAATTTTGTTTTTAACTAAATGTTGTTTTATCTTAGTTCTCAGTTCCAAATCTCTAAAGCTATTATGTAAACTGCAAAAATATTTATGGTGTCTCATAAAAAATTTTAATTTTTAATTGAAACTGGTGAAATATCTGAAAATTTTAAAAGAAGTATAATTTTCTATTAGGTAAAATCCATTTATCATAGGCAGCGCGCTAGCGCTACCTAAGTAAAGAACTATGTGGGCACAAAGTTTTTTTTTTGTTTTTTTCTCCATACCCAGGCATAGAAGGCATTGTCTTAGAAAATTCAAAACAGGCTCATTTGATTGGAAATTCAAAGGACAAGCGCCTTTTTTAATAGTTGAAAGTGATTTGATAGCGACTAACACCCCTCTCACGCCCAGCATTTTCCAAAACACATCCAATAAAAATTTTTAGATATTCATTTTATTCAGCGTAGTTGAACGTTCTGGAAATTGGGTCTTTTAGGATGATAAACCCCTCAGAGCCCTTAGCGCAAGGCTTGGAAGTTATGCCCTGGGGGCATATAAGGTTTATATAGAAAGTTGCTGCATAAATCATAGGTAGCGCGATCGCACTGCCTAAGTAAAGAACGGGAAACTCGAGAACGAGACAAGAAACGGGGACTAACCAAAAAAGAAGACACTCCCCCACAGTCCTCAGGGCAAGGGTTTAAAGTTATGCCCTGAGGGTATATAAGAACGATGTTAGCACAATGTATTATTCATTAATTTTACCTTTAGAACAGGGCACTTCGTATAGAAGAAGTTGTAGAAAATTCGAAAACCGCTCATTCAATTGGAATGGCTTGTGCCCTTTTTAATAGTCGAAAGTGATTGCAAGTTGACTAACACCCCTTCCACGCCCACAATTTCCAGAAACAGATCCAATCAAAATTTTGAGATAGCCATTTTGTTCAGCGTAGTTGATTTCTTGATAGAAATTATGTTTTTGAGGTCAGTCCCCCTTACGGCAAGCCCTTAGAGCAAGGGTTCTAAGTTGTGCCCTGGGGTCATGTAAGGTTTTTTATAGAAGGTGTTGTCGGAGAAACTTTAAAAAAGGCTCCTTCGATTCGAAGTTCAAAGAGCTAGTGCTCTTTTAAATAGTTGAAAGTGATCAGAGAGCAACTAGGCTAGCCCGCCTCTAACGCCCACCTTTTCCCAAAATATATGTAATCAAAACTTTGAGATAACCATTTTATTCAACATAGTTTTTAGTTCTGGAAATTAGGTCTTTGAGGATGACAACTCCCCCAATGCCCTCAAGGCAAGGGTTGTAAATTATGCCCAGGGGACATAAAAGGTTTTTATATAACGTGTTGTCTTAGAAACTTCAAAAAGGGCTCATTTGATTGGAAATTGAAATGGCTAGTGGCCTTTTTATTAGTCGAAAGTGATTGGAATGCAACTAACACCCTTTGCACGTCCACCATTTCCCCAAACACATCCAATAAAGATTTTGAGATAGCCATTTTGTTCCACCCAGTTCAAACTTCAGGGAATTATACCTTTGAGCAGGACTCTCCCCCCACAGTCTTCAGGGTAAGGGTTATAAGTTAAGCCCTGGGGTTATAAAAAGTTTTTATTGAAATTTATGTCGTAGAAACTTGAAAAAGGGCTCATTCGATTGAAAATTCATAGGGCTAGTGCCTTTTTTAATAGTCGAAAGTGATTTGAAGGCAACTAACCCCCCTCTCATGCCCATCTTTTCTCCAAACACATCCAATCAATATTTTAGATAGCAATTTTGTTCAACGTAGTTGATTTCCAGATAGAAAATATGTTTTTGAGAAGGACACTCCCCCAAAACCCTAAGGGCAAGGGTTTTAAGTTATGCCCTGGGGGCATATAAGGTTTTTTATAGAAGGCGTTGCCGTAGAAACTTCAAAACAGGCTCATTCAATTGGAAATTCAAAGGACTAGTGCGCTTTTTAATAGGCGTAAGTGATTTGAAGGTAATTAACCCCCCTCTCACGACCATGTCTTCTCCAAACACATCCAATCAATATCATAGGCAGCGCGATAGCACTTCCTAAGTAAAGAACGATCTGGGCACAATGTGTTTTTTTTTCTCCATACCTGGGCACTTCGTATCGAAGGAGTTGTCGTGGAAATTTCGAAAAGGGCTCATTCAATTGGAATTGGAGTGGCTAGTGTCCTTTTTAATAGTTGGAAGTGATTGGAGGGCAACTAGTATCCCCCATGCCCATCATTCCCCCAAACACATCTAATCAAAAATTTTGGATAGCCATTTTGATCAGCGTAGTTGATTTCCAGATAGAAAATGTCTTTTTGAGGAGGACACTCCCCCATAACCCTCGGGGAAGGGGTTTTAAGTTATGCCCTGAGGGCATATAAGAACAATGTTGGCACAATGTACCCTTTATTATTTTTTTCCTTTAGAGCAGGGAACTTCATATGGAAGGGTTCGTCGTAGAGACTTCAAAAGGAGCTCATTCGATTGGAAAACAAGAGTTCAAGGGCCCTTTTTAATAGTGGAAAGTGATTGGAGGGCAACTAGCTCCCCCCCCCCTACGTCCATCATTCCCCCAAACACATCCAATGAAAATTTTGAGATTGTCATTTTGTTCAGCGTAGTTGATTTCCTGATAGAAAATGTGTTTTTGATGAGGACACTCCCCCACAACCCTCGGGGCAAGGGTTTTAAGTTATGCCTTGGGGACATATAAGGTTTTTATAGAAGGAGTTGTCGTAGAAACTTCAAAAAAGGGTCATTCGATTGGAAATTAGAAGGGTTTGTGCCTTTTTAATAGTGGAAAGTGATTGGAGGGCAACTAGCTCCCCCCCCACGCCCATCATTCCCCCAAACACATCCAATTAAAATTGTGAGATGACCATTTTGTTCGGCGTAGTTGATTTCCAGATAGAAAATATGTTTTTGAGAAGGACACTCCCCCACAACCCTCAGGACAAGGGTTTTAAGTTACGCCCTGGGGGCATATAAGGTTTTTATAGAAGGCGTTGTCATAGAAACTTCAAAAAACACTCATTCGATTGGAAATTCAAAGGGCTAGTGCCCTTTTCAATGGTTGAAAGTGATTTGAAGGCAACTAAGCCCCCATCTCACGCCCATCTTTTCTCCAGACACATCCAATCAATATCATAGGCAACGTGCTAGCGCTGCCTAAGTAAAGAACGATGTGGGTACAATGTGTTTTTTTTTTGTTTTTTTTTCTCCATGCCCGGGCATTTCGTATCGAAGGAGGTGTCGTAGAAACTTCGAAAAGGGCTAATTCAATTGGAAATTGGGGTTGTCGGCGTTGTCGTAGAAACTTCAAAAAAGGCTCATTCGATTAGAAATTCAAAGGGCTAGTGCCCTTTTTAATAGTCGAAAGTGATTGGAGGGCAACACGCCCCCCCCACGCCAATCATTCCCCAAAACGCATCCAATCAAAATTTTGAGGCCACTTTGTTCAGCGTAGTTGATTTACAGATAGAACATATCTTTTTGAGGAGGACACTCCCCCATTACCCTTGGGGCAAGGCTTTTAAGTTATGCCCTGGGGGCATATAAGAACAACCTTGGCACAATGTACCCTTCATTATTTTTTCGTTTAGAGCAGGGCACTTCATATGGAAGTGGTCGTCGTAGAGACTTCAAAAGGGGCTCATTTGATCGGAAAGCGAGAGTTCTAGGACCCTTTTTAATAGTCAAAAGTGATTGCAGGGCAACTAGCCCCTCCTCCAACGTCCATTATTCCCCCAAACACATCCAATCAAGATTTCGAGATAGCCATATTATTCAGCGTAGTTGATTTCCAGATAGATAATGTGTTTTGAGGAGGAAACTCTCCCACAACCCTCTGGGTATGGGTTTTAAGTTATGCCCTGAGGGCTTATAAGAACGATGTTGGCACAATGTACTATGTATTATTTTTTTTTCCTTTAGAGAAAGGCACTTCATATGGAAGGGGTCGTCGTAGAAACTTCAAAAGGGGCTCATTCGATTGAAAATTGAGAGTTCTAGTGCCCTTTTTAACAGTCGAAAGTGACATGAGGGCAACTAGCGCCCCCACGCCCATCATTCTCCCAAACATATCCAATCAAAATTTTTAGATAGCCATTTGGTTCAGCGCAGTTGATTTCGAGGTAGAAAATATGTTTTTGAGAAGGACACTCTCCCACAACCTTCAAGGCAAGGGTTTTAAGTTATGCCCTGGGGGCACAAAAGGTTTTTATAGAAGGCATTGTCGTAGAAATTTCAAAACAGGCTCATTCGATTGGAAATTTAAAGGGATTGTACCCTTTTTAATAGTCAAAAGTGATTGGAGGGCAACTAGCCCCCCTTCCACCTATCATTCCCCCAAACACATCCAATCAAAATTTTGAGATAGTCATTTTGTTCAGCGTAGTTGATTTCCAGATAGAAAATATCTTTTTGATTAGGATACTCCCCCATAACCCTCGGGGCAAGCGTTTTAAGTTATGCCCTGGGGGTATATAAGAACAACGTCAAAAGGGGCTCATTCGATCGGAAAGCGGAGGTTTTAGGGCGCTTTTTAATAGTCAAAAGTGATTGGAGGGCAACTATTCCCCTCCCCCAACGCCCATCAATCTCCCAAATACATCCAATCAAAATTCTGAGATAGCCATTTCGTTTAGCGTAGTTGATTTCCTGATAGAAAATGTGTTGTTAAAGAGGACACTCCCCCACAACCCTCAGGGCAAGGGTTTTAAGTTATGCCCTGGGAGAATATAAGGTTTTTATAGAAGGTGTTGTCGTAGAAACTTCAAAACAGACTGATTCGATTGGAAATTTGAAGGACTTGTACCTTTTTTCATAGTCAAAAGTGATTGGAGGGCAACTAGCCCCCCCCCCCTCACGCCCATTATTCCTCCAAATACATCCAATCAAAATGTTCAAACAGCCATTATGGTCAGCGTAGTTGATTTTCAGATAGAAAATATGTTTTTGAGAAGGACACTCCCCCACAACCCTCAGGGCAAGGGTTTTAAGTTATGCCCTGGGGGAATATAAGGTTTTTATGGAAGGCGTTGTCGTAGAAACTTAACAAACGGCTAATTCGATTGGAAATTCAAAGGACTAGTGCCTTTTTTTATTGTCGAAAGTGATTGCAGGGCAAATAACCCCCCCCCCCGCCCACCATTCCCCCAAAAACATCCAATCAAAATTTTGAGATAGCCATTTTGTTCAGCGTAGTAGCTTTCCAAATAGAAAGAATTTTTGAGGAGGACGCTCCCCCACAACCTTCGAGGCAAGGATTTTAAGTTTTGCCCTGAGGACATATAAAAACAATGCAGGCACAATGTACCCTTTATTATTTTTTTCCTTTAGTGCAGGGCACTTCATATGGAAGGGATCTTCATAAAGACTTCGAAAGGGGCTCATTTGATTGGAAAATTGAGTTCTAGGGCCCTTTTTAATAGTCGAAAGTCATTGGAGGGCGACTATCCCCCCACGCCCGTCATTCCCCCAAACATATCCAGTCAAAATTTCTAGATAGCCATTTTGTTCAGCGTAGTTTATTTCTAGATAGAAAATGTGTTTTTGAGGAGGACACTCCCCGACAGCCCTCAGGGCAAGGGTTTTAAATTATGGCCTGGAGGCATATATGGTTTTATAGAAGGCGTTGTCATAGAAACTTCAAAAGAGGTTCATTCGATTGGAAATTTGAAGGGCTTGTACACTTTTTAATAGTCGAAAGTGATTGCAGGGCAACTACCACCGCCCCCTCACGCCTATCATATCCCAACCACATCCAATCAAAATTTTTAGATAACCATTTTGTTCAGCGTAGTTGATTTCTAGATAGAAAATATGTTTTTGAGAAAGAAACTCCCCCACAACCCTCAGGGAAAGGGTTTTAAGTTATGCCCTGGGGGCATATAAGGTTTTTTAGAAGGTGTTGTCGTAGAAACATCAAAAAAGGCTCATTCGATTGGAAATTCAAAGGGCTCGTGCCCTTTTTAATATTCGAAAGTGATTTGAAGGCAACTAACCTCCCTCACACGCCCATCTTTTCTCCAAACACATTCAATCAATACCATAAGCTGCCTAAGTAAAGAACGATGTGGGCACAATGTTTTTTCTTGTTTTTTTTTTCTCCAAACCCGGGCACTTTCGTATCGAAGGAGTTGTCGTAGAAACTTCGAAAAGGGCTCTTTCATTTTGAAATTGGAGTATCTTGTGTCCTTTTTAAAAGTCGAAAGGGATTGGAGGGCAAATAGCCCCCCCCCCTCACGCCAATCATTTCCCAAAACGCATCCAATCAAAATCTTGAGATAGCCATTTTGTTCAGCGTAGTTGATTTTTAAATAGAAAATATCCTTTTGAGGAGGACACTCCTCCATAACCCTCGTGGCAAGGGTTTTAAGTTATGCCCTTAGGGCTTAAAAGAACAATGTTGGCACAATGTACCCTTTATTATTTTTTTTCCTTTAGAGCAGGGCACTTCATATGGAAGGGGTCGTCGCAGAGACTTCAAAAAGAGCTCATTCGATTAGAAAGCGAGAGTTCCAGAGTTTTTTTAAAAGTTGAAAGTGATTGCAGGGAAACTAGACCCCCCTACCCCCATCACTCCCCCAAACACATCCATTCAAAATTTCGAGATAGCCATTTTCTTCAGCGTAGTTGAATTCCCCATTTAAAATGTGTTTTTGAGGAGGGCACTCCCCCATAACCCTCAGGGCACGGGCTTTAAGTTAAGCCCTGGAGGCATATAAGGTTTTTATACAAGGCGTTGTCGTAGAAACTTCAAAACAGGGTCATTCGATTGGAAATTCAAAGGGCTTGTACCCTTTTTAATAGTCGAAATTTATTGGAGGGCAACTAGCCCTCCCATGTCCTTCATTCACCCAAACACATCCAAACAAAATTTTGACGCCACTTTGTTCAGCGTAGTTGATTTCCAGATAGAAAATATCTTTTTGAGGAGGATATTCCCCCATAACCTTCGGGACAAGGCTTTTAAGTTATACCCTGGGGGCATATAAGAACAACCTTGGCACAATGTACCCTTCATTATTTTTTCCTTTAGAGCAGGGCACTTCATATGGAAGTGGTCGTCGTAGAGACTTCAGAAGGGGCTCATTCGATCGGAAAGCGAGAGTTTTAGGGCCCTTTTGAATAGTCGAAAGTGATTAAAGGGCAACTAGCCCCTCCTCCCACTCCCATCATTCCCCCAAACACATCCAATCAAAATTTCGAGATAGTCATTTTATTAACCGTAGTTTATTTCCAGATGGAAAATGTGTTTTTGAGGAGGCCACTCCCCCATAACCCTCTGGGTAAGGGTTTTAAGTTATGCCCTGAGGGTTTATAAGAACGATGTTGGCACAATGTACTATGCATTATTCTTTCTTCCTTTAGAGAAAGGCACTTCATATGGAAGGGGTCGTCGTAGAAACATCAAAAGGGGCTCATCCGATTGGAAATTGAGAGCTCTAGTGCCCTTTTTAACAGTCGAAAGTGACTAGAGGGCAACTAACCCCCCCCCCCCCCTATGCCCATCATTCTTCCAAAGACATCCAATCAAAATTTTTAGATAGCCATTTGGTTCAGCGCAGTTGATTTCCAGGTAGAAAATATGTTTTTGATAAGGACACTCTTCCACAGCCTTCAGAGCAAGGGTTTTAAGCTATGCCCTGGGGGCATATAAGATTTTTATAGAAGGCGTTGTCGTAGAAACTTCAAAAAAGGCTTATTCGATTGAACATTCAATGGGCTAGTGCACTTTTTGATAGTCCTAAGTGATTGGAGGGCAACTACCCCCCCCCCCC